>JAFVLL020024926.1:0-170298 GCA_021397915.2 Tor tambroides | reverse complement strand
TGATGTTGCTGGGCAATCTCTACCACTTAGAGCTGCACAGCCGGCTTCGCAGCCACTTTGAGCTGGAGAGAGCAATGACAAGATTAGAGCTCTCGGGCTGATTCAGAACAACAGTGGGTTATTTATAATCCACTGCACTTTCAGTGCGATAGAGATTACCTGCTGGCAAACACTACAGGAAACAACATGCCAGTCACTGTCACAGCATCACTACAACAATTCTCAAACATGAGCCATTCAAAATGATCGTATTCTCATGGATCCATGTATTACACATCACGCTTCTAGGTAAAGTTATCACATGCCTGAGAAAACATTGTCATATTTTGTTGAACAAACCTGCCATGGTTCGGCTCAACCAAGTTTCTGCATCAGTATCAGGTGTTTTAAATGCAAGGTGGGCCTAAAAGCTATCCACGTTACTTTGTCAAGTCTTTTGTGGCGTTCCCTGCTTGTTTATGAAAAAGGTTGTAAATCCTGCCTTTGACATAATTAGGATTAAGGATAAGCTCATTTATCAGACCCAAGCAATTTCTCCCTTCTGGATAATGGAAAAATTGCTTTTCTTTTTAATACTGTCTCATGCAAACAGAGAGCCCAATTAGCATATTTTCACTGACAATAGAATTTAAGCGATTAAATGGGTGTGGGGTGAGAAACAAGAGTGCTTTTCTCCTGTCTTCAATTTAACACGCGCAGTGCGCCAATGATAAAACATGATAGATTCAGTATCTGGCTGCTGTGACACCTTTGAGGCTCGATGAAATCTGGTGAGACTGCAGAAAATGAAAGAGAACGTCTGAGAACTTACCATCATCTGCAAAGTGTGAAAGAGAAGGTATCATTTATTAGGAACCGAGTTCAAGAGGAAGTCACACATACAAATGAGTCGAGATGAAGCATAAGGGCTGCAATCAGCCACACCAACTTCTAACCATGAAGCTCAATTACTCATTGGAGAGTGAGAAGGTGAGGAGGCTTTCCTCATTAAGCCTGTATCATATTCAACCCAAAAGACCTCTATTAGACATCAAGGCAAAAGGAGCAAGTAGTTAGAGGCTTGGAAATGAGTTGCACACATTACGTAAGATGTTTTGATAGTTGTACACACAGCTTGTTCTCTCTGTAAAGAATGCCCTGCGCACTCTTCTCAGGGCCCTACATAATTAACGTTATCTTTTTTCAGGATGGCGTCTGCTGTCAAAGAAGCCAGCATATGTTTCTTCCATGTACATTAGACGTGATATTGATTCTTAGAATCATCTTTAATTTACATAATTTTCTCCAGTTTCACAGGAAAACACATTTGCATACGCTTAGAATAAGCATTATGTCCATACCACTAATCACATAACACCTTCCAGCAGGCCACATAAAAGGACTCTCACGAGTTCACACTTATAAATCAGATTGAGCAAGTAGTGTGCATATTTTGGGTGTTGTCCGACGGGAGGGCTCTGAGATTGGAATTTAGAAGTTCGGAGTTCGGAGTTGGGGTGGAGGAAGAACGCCAGAAAACTGTTATGGGACAAAGGTAAGTTGGCTGTATATATATTTACTATCGTGCTAACTGAGTTGATCTGAATGTGCTCCACCTGTGCTAAATTGACTGAACGCGATCTGAATGCGATCCTCCAGAAATTTAGTAAAACATTCACATTTATTCACAGCTCACTTATATTTGATGTGGTTCAAGATTGAATATATACCAGGTTTTTCTACCAGGTTTTCTCACCTAACAATGTCTTAAATTTCAATTCAGTTTCTAAATTTAAATTGAGGTATCAAACAGGATATAGAATTGCAAATCAAATTTGAAGTAGAATTAGACAAACATAAATGTTCACTTGACAAAGCTTTGTTTTTGAAAAAAGGTTTTAAAAATCTTGAAGTTTGAAGGTCTACAGGCTAGATATATAGACAAATTAGATTAGATATGAAATGATTATATCTATATATTTTCACATCATGAATGTGGGCTGAATTGATGGACTAAAGGTTTGGCTGTTTTAGACACATATTTGACCTTAGACAACTTCTTTGACTCTGCAAATTGCTCTGGAATAAAAATATAATTGTTAATCTCTACCAAGACAGCCACTGTCAACACCAATTGAACAACAGTGTGTCACCAAAATGATACAGTTGAAACCCTTGACAATTACCGAAGACTGTATATACCAAGTTGGATCACACGTAGGGCTATGATGGGAGAAACTGTAATGCACAATATGGCGGAACAAGTCCCACCTTTTTTGTTTTTATTCTTGGCTAAGCAGCCTTTTTTGAGTTGTTGGGCCAACGTCTCAATGCTAAAGATCAATATGAATCTGGGAAGCATGTTTAACTTTAACTCTGTCTAATTGTGATTATTGATGTGCAACTTAATTAGTCTTTGTGATCGATTATGGTGGGAGTTTTTCTTGGGATAAAAAGCCATACGTCTGAAGATTCTACAGAACACGTAGAGATAGGCAGGCAAAGATTTAATATTTACAGTAAATTTGTTGTTGGTAATGGTGTTATGACTGAATTAATTATCACATTTGTTTGACTGGAGAGAATTGCCTTATCAGACTGTGATTATTTTGGTCTAATTGTCTCTGGATCCCTTATTTTTTCCCTTTTTGAATATTCTAAACCACAGCAGGTCTATAGGGACAAATTACGCCGTAAAGAACTACAATTGACACCAATTGATGGAAAGGTAGAAAACAAGCGAGTCAAAGAAATGTGTGCTTGGCATTTTTTAAGGGCCTAAGTCCCTCATCTGTCTCTCTCGCTCATTCCATGTTCCCTGTATAATTGTCTTTCCATCCCGCTGCCTGCCGCTGGATGTAGGGCTTTCAGAACGTTACCACAGTAATACTGATTGATGGAGTCGATACCTCGCCAGGTTCCAGAACATCGAACACCCCCGCACACAGACATGACAAATTTCGGGGAACAAATTATAATCGCTCGACTCATGATGAATTCCCTCTGGGAAAATAGAAATATTGTGAATACTTATGAACTTTGCCTGCCACATGGCCATTCATTTGGTACGCTCATGTAGGAAAGGGGGAGAGAATAAAGACAAGGTGAAGAGGCGGAAACGCTCACTGATGGGGATGGATAAAAGACAGAGAAGGCGGGTATTCGATGGGTGGATATATACTGATGAGAAGCTATTACTTCTGAACTATGTCTAGTCTTTGATCCACATTTTAAAAGCCACTGAAATACATCTACAGTTATGTAACAGAACAATATTCGCCCTCTCTAATAAAAGGAGCAGGAAACAAGGAAATTAATGTGATCTGCTATGGAGATGTGTGGGTTAAGAAAGCCAGCAAGACACGTCAGGGTTGCTTCAGTCCAAATGTAACTAGTAGACAAGCATTAAAAAGCAATCAAAACAAATTAATGGCTGACAGCAATAGCTGCGTTTTGTTAAATGGAATTGGACCTGGTTGCAAAGCAGTCACAAGGCTAATAATGAGTGCCAATCACCATGACTGCCAATCATTTGCTCTCTCCATCACCCACAGAGACCTCAGAGAGCAGAGGGGCGAGGATGCAATTCATGGGGCCAAGATATCAATAGGCAAATACTGGACACCTGTGGAATCACAAAATGTGGCTCTAGGAAATCTAAAGCACCAATCAATGACTTCACCGAGGGGGTTTTAGTGTAAAGGTTCCTCCCGAGTCACCAGGTATAATAATACAGAAAAAACTTCAAGAAAAGTGAACATTTTAAAACTACAAAACTTGTTTGGGGTAAAATGTTCTACTTTTTCCTCAAAATTTTCTCAATTATATTATGATGTGATATGTGTTAAATTGATTTTGGTCAGAATAAAAAAGGACTGGACAATTATTAGATATGTGGTCGACGATTGTTATTGCTGTCATGCTACCATGGAGAATTATGGGAAATTATTTTAGACCTTTCTTCAGTCACTGTACACAAAACTTTATAAACTATTCACAAACTAAACTGTACCATCACTTATTAAGATAAATTACAATTTGTTTACATCCTAATTGGTCCTCTCCACAAATCGTGTTTTTGCACTGAAAAATGCAACACATGGCAGGGAAAGTTAAAGTTAAAATGCCTTAATGATGATTTGTTTCTGACAAACACACAGCTTTTTGCTTCACAAGACATTAATTGATAGACTAGACTCATGTGGATCACTTGTAGATTATTGTGATGCTTTCATCAGCTGTTTGGAGTTTCATTCTGGCGGCACCCATTCACTGCAGAGGATTCTTTGGTGAGCAAGTGATGAAAGTAATAAAATTTCTCCAAATCTGTTGCCATGAAGAAACAAACTTATCTACATCTTGGATGGCCTGAGAGTGAGTACATTTTCAGCAAAATTTTATTTTTGATTAAACTGTTCCTTTAAGGTTGTACTCAACTTGTGAATACAATGATTCCAATATGACCTGAACTAACCAATAGCAGTACAGGACTTATCCTGCCATTAAAAACGTCTAAAGGAAGACACCTTAATTGGCAAGATGTTTATGTTTTGAATGTTTCACTAAAAGCTTGAATACACTATAAGACTTTTGAAATCTGAACAGTTTTTAAAACACTAGGTGCTCGCTCACTTTGTAAATGGTTACAGAGAAAAACTGGGCATTAAACAAAATGACTGAGGATCACACACTACCACCCTTTCAAGTCGTTTCAAACACAACAAATTCAAGCAGAAATATGCGCCTTGTTGCTAAGAGATACATGAAAAATGAAAACAAATGTGTTTTAGAATCAGCTCAAAATATCAAACATGTTTGATATCCTCAGACTGGATGGAATCATAGTCTAAAGCTAAAAATCATACACTGTGATCACCAACTGAACAAAATTGCCAAAGCGTCAATTCGATAAAAACAGGCAGGAGATGGACAAGGTGAAAACCGAAGAGGCAAACCCATGTCATGTTGTATACAATACAACAGCCACTCCTGATTCTGGCCATCATACCATCACTTTTCAAACCCTGACTGTGATATAAGAGTCTCCGTGGCAACAGGCGAGAATGCTGGGAGGCCATATGAGGTAAACAAAGCGTTGATGGATTTGTGTATCGTGCTTCATGCACTGTTTATGCTGTGCTAGCACCTTCGCAGCCACCTGAGCTGACGGCTCGCATTGTGGAGGTGTTGGGCCCTCATATTTATCCAGGGAAATCACTGGGTGAGAAATCAATTAGTGCCTGTCTGTGTGAGTATCGCACGCCTGCCATGGCCAAGCAGGACGCTTCCTGTTCATTAAATCAGTTCGCCTAATGATCTCAATCGCTCGGCTGTCTGATGTAATCGCCTGCATGCCATACAAAAAGTGAATGACAGGAACGAGTGAAAGAGAAAAAGTCCAACAGGACAGATTTGATCCATTCACCTACAGGTTTTTTTGAGCCAATCACCTGATCCATAAATCAAGAAGACTTATTTTGAAACTGCAGGAAAATAATGCCATGATGAGGTAACAACACTGATGTGAGAGGCAGCCAGGGAAAAATATAGTCAATTTTTAATGGAAAAAAAAGATATTGTCAAAACACCTGAAATATAAAGCAGCAGCACCTCAAGTTTTTTAACCAATCAGAAACGGTCTATGTTTAGGAGCTGTAGAAAGGCTGAAATAACTTACAGCGCCTTTAATATATGATTTCTGTGTAGGTGTTTTCTGGAAACCTACATTATGTAGGTGTTTTTGGAATTACACATGGAATTCACTGAAGCATTTGTTTTTTCTTTCCCTCTGAGACAATCATAATGTGTAGCACGGCCCATATCGCAGCCAAGATCGCAGACTGTTTCCAATCTTTAGTATGGTGTGAACTTACTCCACACAGGGCTTTCCCTGAACAGAAGCAGCCCCTATTAAGACAACAGTGTTTATGCATATCTTATAATAAAGACACCGTGCCAAAGCAAAGTCTAGATGTATCATCATCAGCATAGTTTCAGTAAATGTTCTTCTTGTCCTCAAACAGCAGTATGGCCTACATTCATTATGAGGTTGGGATGTTAAAAAAAAAGTCACCAGAGGGTCCTGAAATAGTATGCAGTGCACATTACAGCATGTATTCACTTGGAATTCATTAAAATAATAAACATGAACAAGGGCTCATACGTAAAAGACACTCTGTTTTGTTTGTAATTAGAGTGTGCTGTATGTTTCTAGATGGCCTAGATGACCTTTAGGTGTGATGCATACAGTTCCTGCACCTAAAGGTATGTACAAAAGGGTTCAAATCTTCTTGACCTACATGAGGTTAAAGCTCACAGATCTGGTAAAGGTCTCATGCCAATTACTGGGGGTCATTACCCATTACCATGATGTGATTCATAGCATCCTGCAAATGACCTGGGAAAGACCTAATTACAAAGGGCATAGAAAATGATTGATAGGACAAAATCATTAGAAAATGATTAAAAGGACAAAATAATGTAATAAATCAATAAGAATTCAGTAAGAAATCATTAAGAAATCATATATATATATATATATATATATATGTGACCCTGGACCACATGGTCGCTGGGGTATATTTGTAGCAATAGCCAAAAATACATTGTATGGGTCAAAATTATTGATTTTTCTTTTATACAATACAATACAATACAATACAATATTTATTTGTAAAGCACATTTAAAAACAACCAAGGTTGACCAACGTGCTGTACAGAGTAGAATAAAAAGCACAGAAATAAGATGGATACAACAAGACTATCAAATTTAAAACACAGCACTAACAAAACATCAATTCAACCAATGATCAAGGGGTACTGAAAGCTAGAGAGAAGAGATATGTCTTTAGAGCAGACTTAAAAGCAGAAATAGAGGGGGATAGTCTGACATGAAGAGGTAGACTATTCCAAAGTTTTGGACCTGCAGTCGCAAAAGCGCAATCACCTCGTTTTTTTTAAGTCTACATCTAGGCACGATGAGTAGACAGAGATCACTAGATCTCAGTGTTCTAGATGGGGTGTATGGACAAAGCAGGTCTGTCAGGTACTGAGGGGCCAAATTATTGAGGGCTTTATACACAAATAGAAGAATTTTAAAATCAATTCTATATTTGATGGGTAACCAGTGCAATGCCGATAAAATAGGGGTTACTGGCGCATACTTGCGGGTACTAGAAAAGAAATTAGCAGCTGCGTGCTGCACTAGCTGTAGACGGGAGAGAGAAGACTGAGAAACACCATAATAAAGTGAATTGCAATAATCTAGACGTGTTGTTACAAAAGCATGGATCACCATTTGGAAATTACTCTGTGATAAGAAGGGTTTTACTTTAGAAAGTTGACGAAGATGATAAAAACATGATTTTACAACAGCATTGATCTGTTTATCAAATTTTAAGTTATGGTCAAATAGAACACCCAGATTTTTAGCACACTGAGTTTCATATGGGGCCAGAGGGCCACAGTCAACATCTAACACACAATTTTCCTTATGCCCAAATAGAATTATTTCAGTTTTATTTTCATTTAAATGTAAAAAATTACTTGAGAGCCAAAGCTTAAGTTCTTCAAGACAGGCCAACAATGATTGTAGGCCATTTTTATCATTATGCTTTAAAGGAAAGTAGATCTGAGTATCATCAGCATATAGATGGAAAGATACTTTATATTTGTTAAAAATGGAAGCCAGAGGTAGCATATACAGGGTAAACAATACCGGTCCAAGGATTGATCCCTGTGGCACTCCACAATTAAGAGGTATACTAGAGGAAGACTGATGACCAATACAAACATTAAAACTTCTGTTGGTCAGATAGGAACGGAACCACTGTAAGACTGTGCCACGCAGGCCCACAGATGTCTCCAAACGTGTCAACAGGACCTCATGATCAACCAAATCAAAAGCAGCACTCAGATCTAAAAAAACTAAAGCCATGGATTTCCCAGAGTCAGTTTCTGTATACATATCACTTGAGACTCTTAAAAGGGCAGATTCAGTACTGTGTAGAGCTTTGAAGCCTGATTGAAACATCTCATGAACAGAATTAGCAGTCAGATAAGATTGTAATTGAGTCAAGACAATTTTCTCAAAAATTGTCTTTTATGCCAAATATCATTAGGACATTAAGTAAAGATCATATTCCATGACGATATTTTGTAAATTTCCTACTGTAAATATATCAAAACTTAATTTTTGATTAGTAATATGCATTGCTAAGAACTTCTTTTGGACAACTTTAAAGGCGATTTTCTCAATATTTAGATTTTTTTGTACCCTCAGATTCCAGATTTTCAAATAGTTGTATCGCGGCCAAATATTGTCCTATCATAACAAACCATACATCAATGGAAATCTTATTTAATCAGCTTTCAGATGATGTATAAATCTCAATTTCGAAAAATGGACCCTTATGGTTTTGTGGTCCAAGGTCACACACACACACACACACACACACACACACACACACACACACACATATATATATATATATGACTAAAAAGTGAGCTCTTTGCATTTTCACTGAGATCCTAAAAAATGGGGTGCATGTGAGAAGGCTAAAAACAAAATTTGGGTGCCTCCACTGGCTCATTACTGTGTCAGAGAAATAATGACTGCCTCTCATATTCATTTTTTAACCTCAATTCGCCTGGAGGGGTCCAACTGGTGGAGACTTAAAAAAGTAAAATATTTAAAATATTAAAAAAATAACTGAATAACAGTCAGGCTTAAAAATGTAAAAAAAAAATAAATAAAAAAAATAAATAAAAAAATAAATATGCATTATATTTATTAACTATAAATGTATTTATAGTAAAACACATTTATTTATTTTTATGCCATGTCAGCAGCAAAGGTTACACTGAGGTATGAACAAACAGTTTAACAAACAGAGCACACTTATCATCAATAAAAAAAATACACTTACAGCACCAATGTCACGATTATGTTCAGTTTAGTTCAGTTCCTGTCATGTCTGTTATGATCTCTTATTAGTTACCATTGTTTCTGATTAGTTAATCCTTGTCCAGCTGTTCCTGTTTAGTTCTCTCATTTACCATGTGTGTATTTATACTCCTTATTCTGTTCTCTCCATTGTTCGGTGATTTATCTTTTGTTATGTGTTGTACCACCTCAGTATTCCCAGTAAAGTCTATTTGGAAGTATGCATCTTCGTTTGCTGTCTTCATTCCTCGACAACCCGTGACAACCGCATGAAAAACTTTACAAGATCTTTCAAGTTGATATTTGTCAAAAAATTCTTTTCCTAGTGGGACGTTTTTAAAAACATCCAAATGGAACCTTATGAAATGTCTTTATGTGAGGTAGTGACTGCTGTGAGTATTTCAAAGTGAGCCTCTGAAAATTTCTTAAGTGTGTCATACACTCTATAATGGCTTCAAAACAAGAGTTGGGTTTCTGAGTATAGCCAAAGGTCAATATTAAAGACCCCATTCCCAACTCCTCAAAGGGCTACATCACGGTGCAGACATTACAGGAAAGACATTTCCCAGAGCCCGAAATATCTTTGAATTTTATTGACCCGCATAGTTTATGTCAGCAAACCTATTACTCGACTCCGCAACAGTCTTCCATGTGGCGTAAAACGCGGCACTGTCAGGTGGTGGTGTTGATGGAGAGAGACCTGTGAAGCTTTGTCAACACGGCAGACAAGTGCATGGATGGATGAGAGGAAGCGGGCCACCCCAGAGGAGTGTCAGAAGAGAGAGTCGTCAGTGTCACTCCACAGAGAGAGCAAGACAAGCGTTCCTGGCACACGCTCAGATCCCTGCTGAATAAATACAGAAAGAAACAAAGAATTACCTCATTGTGCACATATCATTGATCCAGGAGTATTTCACCACCCCCGACAAACAATCTATCCCAATCACAGTGTGCACATGTGACAGGGGAAAAAGCCTGTTATATACGGTGCACGTTCCCAGTTCATTTTCAATGGGAAAGAGGTGGAAGATGCCAGAAGGGAGGCTGAACTGCTTTCAAAGCATGTGCACTTTTGCTTATGCAGTTTGCCTAAATGTGTGGTATACAAAAAGCTTACCGCAGAAATACGCTCCGTCCCACAATGCAATGTGCTGGACTTAAAGCAATAGTTCACCCAAAAATGAAAATACGTGCACGGTTGACCCACTTTAATGATGTCTTTACTACCTTTCTGGGCCTTGAACGTTCCAGTTGTGTTTCTTTCTATGCACGGTCAGAAAGCTCTCAGATTTAATCCAAAATATCTTAATTTGTGTCTTACGGGTTTGGAACAACATAAGGGTGAGTAATCAATGACAGAATTTTCATTTTTGGGTGAACTATCCCTTTAACTTTTTATTCCCAGTGTGATGAATGAACTGGACATTTTTTAAAATTAATTTTAAAAATCTTGACTCATTATTCGATCACACTGTCAAAAGATGATTTTTTTCCCAGGATGCTACTCACCAAATTAAACTTTGCAAGTCATGAGCCAAAACTTTAGTGCTGTTTATTGAACAATTACAGCTGTTTTGCTTACTCTTTTTGTTTTTTAAAAGTTTCAACATACTGTTCAAGGCTGCCACGTGTCACTGGCCAAACAGAGATGATTTTAGTCACAACTAATCAGAGATGATTTCAGTCACAATCAATCAAATGGCATTTAACTTTTATGCATTCAGTACACTTCAGTATTGCTGTGTATGAAGTCACTTTATAAATTGTTCTATGTAGCATTGAGTATGTAAGGAACAGTGAGTGGATGAACAAGTGAGAAATTAAAATGTAGAATTTCTATGATTTTTTTACTAGCAAAGTCCAATCATTTCAATAGGAATCCATGTGATCAGGAATTCTGTGTGAGGGTGAAAGATTTCCCCATGCAGGTTTTGCAGCAGGTTTAAGCTGGTTACATGAAGTTGACCAACAGAAAGCTGCTTAGTTTGAAAGTGACATTTGTGTGAGCTGTGCTTCAGTATTATACATATTTCACTTATTTTCAAATTAGTCTTGCATTATTAAGACATTAACAATAGTCAATTATTACACAGAAACGTTGTAAGATAACTACTTAACTGTATTTTAATCCGGAAGCCATCTTTCTATATTACCATATTTCTATATGTGACCCTGGACCACAAAACCAGTCATAAGTGTCAATTTTTCAAAATTGAGATTTATACATTATCTGAAAGCTGAATAAATAAGCTTTCCATTGATGTATGGTTTGTTATGATAGGACAATATTTAACTGAAATACAATTATTTGAAAATCTGGAATCTGAGGGTGCAAAAAAATCTAAATACTGAGAAAATTGCATTTAAAGGTGTCCAAATGACGTTCTTAGCAATGCATATTACAAATCAAAAATTAAGTTTTAATATATTTACAGTAAGAAATTTACAAAATATCTTCATGGAACATGATCTTTATTTAATATTCTAATGATTTTTAGCATAAAAGAAAAATTGATCATTTTGACCCATACAATGTATTTTTGGCTATTGCTACAAATATACAGCGACTTAAGACTGGTTTTGTGGTCCAGGGTCACATAACGTCTTGTGCATGGAAATTGCCTGTACACATTAGAGGAAGCAAGAAAGCAATCAAAGCTTGACTCTTATTATAAAATCCCCTTAAGGTTTGCTCTGAAAGCTCCATTTTTCAGCACAGCTGCAGAGCCTGTGGGTTATTGATCTGGTTTAGTTTGACCAATCTCTCAGATCATGAAATGAAGCCTGGGTCATACTGAACCAGAAATATGTGGACTGTATATCTGTATGCATATATGGCTTTTAAATAGTGATGCAAAACCAACCTATATTTTCTGTATGTAGCCTCAGTGCTGTTCAGTGGGCACAGAAAAAAAGCAAAGCACGTCTCCCCACAGATTAGCCCTATTGCCTTCTCTCATAACATCACACTGCTTTCTTCTCTCCCTTCTCCTTCTGAGTTCACACGGGATTGTGCAGCCCAGACCTGGATGAGACCGGAGATGCAACTATGGTAACAGAGATGAGGGAAGAGTACCATTCAAAAGCCTTTTCCGTCTCAACTGTCAACAGAAAATAAGGGCAGCTGTTGGACTGCGGAAACAAACCCCTCTCAGTTCATACCACAAATATGGTCTCACATTAGATAGTAGCAGGCCCGTCTCACCATTCACTCCTTCCATCAATGTCTGTGCTTTTCAGCTCACTTCTGGAGCACTAAGGCCTTGGGGTTGCTTCAGTCCTTTGTTGCTAGCCCAATTAGTGAGGCTCCCAGTGGCTCTTGCTCCCAAGTGACCAGAGGTGAAAAAAAACCCTCTCGTCTCTGATGGTCTTGTAATGGCTGAGCTCAAACTCAGTGTCTGGTGGTCAGACCTCAGGAAAGGGCAAGACAAAGCAGGGCTGTGGGAGTAGCTGAGGGGCGGAGAGTGCTGATAGTGCTTTCATTAGCACGGGAAATGCAAATAAATGCGAGAAAGCCTTTGAAGATGCATCTCTGCTCAGTATCCATGGACAACCAAGAAAAAGGATTAGGGATTTTTTTCTGGCCAGTGTAATAAGACATTTAAGTCAGACAGGGAAAAATGAAACGACACATTCTCTATGCTGCAGTATCAACAGGTGCACTATAAAGAGTGAAACTGTTACCTTAAGGCAGAACTAATTCACAAGAATTATTTAAAAAAAGACAACGAGCGGTAAAATTAGACGTATTCAAGATGTAAACTGACATTGCATTCTTTTTTAATTCATTCCCTCAACAACTGTCATTTTTATTTGAGAACAAGGATTCCCACAGTCCTCAATCACAAATGACTGGAAAAGTCACATAAATTGATTGGTGTAAAAGTGTAAACCCTGAAGCACATCAGTTTTTGCAATTAATTTTGAAACATTAATTTATGAAACATTTTGCAATTAATTTTCTGTAAATAAAATTAGGAAGTGAGCAGTTTTGTCAGTTTAGCTTGGTATATTCATGGCATTCATAATTAAAGGGATAGTTCACCCAAAAATGAAAATTCTGTCATCATTTACTCACTCTCAAGCAGTTCCAAACCTGTATGAATTTCTTTGTTCTGCCGAACACAAAGGAAGATATTTTGAAGAAGTTTGTAACCAGGCTGTTTTGGGGCACCATTGACTTCCATAGTAAGAAAAAAAAAATACTGTGGAAGTCAATGGTGCCCCAGAACTGCTCTGTTACCCACATTCTTCAGAATATCTTCCTTTGTGTTCAGCAGAACAAAGACATTCGTACAGGTTTGGAACTACTTGAGGGTGAGTAAATGATGACAGAATTTTCATTTTCGGGTGAACTATCCCGTTAAGCTTGTTAACCCTCCCCCTCCTTTTAACAATATAGCTCTTTTAGATATGTTAACTGAAATGTCCATTTTGGGAATTTCTTTTTCGGCAGTGAATAATTCAGTTAATAATACATAAATGCCTTATCAGGTAATTAAATGCATTTTATACTGACTGTTAAAAAGGATAATGGCCTGCATTTAATGTCCTATGAATAATCAGAGCACAATTTCCTGAGTGTACTTGATGATTTATCTAAGATGGACATTTCCATTCACATGTAATGTAAATCACCTGAGAGACTGAGCAAAAATTCTTTAAAACCACAGAATTATCAAATACATTTTCTACTGACAAATTGTAAATAGCAACAACAACAAATACAAGCAGTAAATATGTTATTAACATTACATTTGACTGAACCAATTTGGTCATGGCTATCTACAGTTGATGGAAGCTTTTGGCACACATAATCCCCACCCTCAAGCAGGCCCGAAGTCTGTTTGCTTACATTTATTTACACGTACTGTCAAAAATGATTCATTTTTACAAATTATATTTATTATAAATGTATATGTCTTCAGCTCCAGTGACACAATATTACAAATCAACCATGCAAAATCAAAACGGCATTGAGAAATTTCATTGTTTATTTATTTCAGTAAAATCGTGTGAGCTCTGCTAAATTTTTATCATGTCAAGTGTTGATATGCCTAAAGCTCATTTAATGTTTATGATTCATATATCATTCCTTCCATTCATACACACAGCCAGACGCCACTCTTGAGCTATTATGACCAGTGAAGAAGAGAGTTATGGTGTCACATATGCAGATATTTGTCCTTACAGTATTCATATATGGACAACACAATGTTGACCAACAAGAAAAAGCTACAAATGTTTGATGGATGAAACATGAAGCCAGTAAATACTTAATTATGGCAATATGAGGTTTGTCCATGTTCTTTAAGAGTCTTGGATGTATGCATCTATGATGATCACAATGAAATGAATGGGAGTTTAAAGCAAGTGTTTCATTTACTGTAGGAGATTCTTTTCAAAATTCACATGACATGATTTAAGACAAAGTTTCATCAAATGTATGTATATTTTTATCCGTTTCTGACAGAACAGTTTAATATCTTTTCATACACATTTACACAATTCAAGTCTACATTTAAAAGATACAAAAGGGTTAACTTTCAGGCCTGTACACAGTGATCAGATTACAGATGCATTAGATTTTTTCTTAACACTTTACACCACATTCAAAATAAATAAATAAATAAAAAGCTTAATCATGCTCAGCTTTCCTATATGCAATTATGTTAAATGTAATTTTCTCTCATTTGTCAACATGGTGTCAACACCACTGGCCCCTTTCTCATTAATACCACTCATATTTGAGCTATGGTTATTTATAACAGTTCACACATTGTGAAGGGCCTCAACATTTCTAGATCATGGATGGCTTACTAATTGCTGCAACATAAATTCATTCTTTGACTGGGTGTGGGCAAAAAACACTGAAAAACGCAGTGATCTGTTAGAGCTCCGCCTTATGCGCTTTCGTTTGCACTCTGTGTGAGATTGAGTAGGAGAGAAAGACACAGCCAAAGGCAAAAGACAAGTAGAGGAAGATATTGATTGTTACATCTTCTTTTAACCCCGAGCATCCATGCTGCACAATATGCACAGATACAGCACATTCCTATTGAACATTTTTGTTTCGCTGCCTCTTGGTCTCTATTGCTGCCACAATCAGAGCCTGAAGTCACATTGTGCTGTTCACAAAATAATCTGTTTAGAGATAGACAGCATTTTGTGGATATTTGTGAGAAGAGGTGTACACAGAAATGATGCATTCTCATTTATGGCTCACTGCAGGCTTGTTTTGACCAACCCCTCATACTTACACAATTGCTTATTCAGTATGGTTCTGGAGCTAATGGAGATCTCCAGTGACCTCTAAGTGAGCACCTGAAGGTCTAAAAGCTGTAGAACATAAACTACACAGCCAAAAGTATGTCATGTCAAGACAAAATGTACTTACAGTAAAAAGCATACTGAAAAGCAACAGCAGCTGAACCAAAGTGCTGTACAAAACAAATAGGCTAAAGGCTGTACAAGGCAATTCACTACAGGTAAATAGGGTAAAACCTTTAACTGATAGATATCACAGTACATTGAAGCAAATGTTTTATATTACAGTTTTTTTTAAATGTTATGTTTAAATATGCAATGAGACATTACATATAAATATGCAAAATATTTCATACATTTCCAGAAGATAAGTATTAACATTGGATAAAGCCATTTTCAAAATTCTTGTTTCATTTTATTGACATATAAGAATGAAAGGTTTTTACAGAAGGGATTTTGAATTTCAGGATACTGTCAACAGCTAGAAAAAATATATCGGTTATATATCTGTAAAATCTAGAAATAAAACTCTAAAGTTTGATGCATGTAAGTGCTACGGAAGTGGAGATTTCTGGCTCAGTGCGGTGCTTGAGAAAAAAATAATTTTGAGAAAACAAACTTTAAAGTTATATATTGTAATTCAAATCCACAGATCAAACAGATGAAGTGCAATAAAATAAACACTTGATGTTTGGAAGTCGAATTATGGAAGCAAAACAGCCCAATATCTCTATATTAACCAGTGCATGAAAAGAAAAAAATGTCTTTTATTAAATCCTCACATAATTAAAAAGACAAAATTAAACTATAATAAGAAATACTAAAATTATAATCATATTACAATTAAGAATAAAACTAACTAAACTACTGACTATTAACTGAAAAAAAATACTTTCATAAAAATACAAATTATGTGCACATATGGTGTAGGATTGGACTGTGTTCAGGTATTCATGTATACTGATTGGTTATGATGAAGGACCAGACTAGGAACTGATTTCAAACTAATTTGTTCACATGTGTGATTCATTTGCACTGCAAAGCAGTGGAAGGTGTGAAACATGCCTGTGCAGGATCAGACCCATGAGATCCTCCCTAAAGCATTTCTGCATGGCCCTAATAAGGCCTGGAGACATTATGCAAATACCCGCTAATGTGCCACGCATCAGAGATTAGCACCGCTCCCTGCCACCCTCCCCCTGATCCCACAGATACCATGATGGGAAAACTGCAGAGCAAAATCAAATGAACGAAGCACGTGAACATTTTGGAGCTTCACGCAGAGAGCAAGAGAGCAAGACAATCTGAAGCAACGACTGATGGAATTTCAAGGGCCATTCTGAAACGATGGCTCTATGTACACGTTTTTTGCACATCAGATTTAATTGCTTTTATTGCTGTTTCTATGGAAACGGCAGAACACTTTGAAGCCATTACAGATTTTCCTGCAGCCCTCAGGGGGGGAGGAACTGATGTCATGCCACTGAGGTTAATAAACTATAAATGCTGCATGTGTGTAAACATACAGACCTTTGGATTCGAAGCTTCAGGGAAGCCTTGAAGCAATAGGACATAAATGACTAATAAGCTTGATAACAAGTGAATTACACAATCACAAAAGTACATGGAACCCGATATGCTCATATGAACATGATCCCACAATGGGTTTACAGAGCATATGGCCACTTATAAAGAAGTACAGGGATGGAAACCGTGAACGATTCTGATTTCAATAACAGTTCTTTTAGTCTTTTTAAAGAATTCATTTTTGGAAATTATTAGGCATTTTCCATAATTAAAATAGACTATTGTATTAAAAACCATTTGTGATCAGATTTTTTCTTTCATGCTCACCAAGACTGCATTTATTTGACCAAAAACAATAAAATACATTAAAACAGCATTATTGTTAAATATTATTATAATTTAAAATAACTGTTTTCTATTTTCATTTTTTTTTTCTATTCTAAAATGTAAATTATCCCTGTGATGGAAAGCTGAATTTTCAGCATCATTACTCCAGTCTTCAGTGTCACATGATCTTTCGGAAATCATTCTAATATGCTGATTTGCCACTTAAGAAATTTCTTATTATCAGCGTTGAAAAAAGATTGCACTGCTTGGAATCCATGATACATTGTTGTTTCATAATTCTTTAAAGAACAGAAAGTTCAAAGAACAGAATTTCTTTTATTTATTTCCAAACAAAGTAAAAGGCTTTACTGTTGCTTTTGATCAGTTTAATGCATCCTTGATGAATAAAGCTTAAAAAAAGTAATTTCCTGTTTTCTGTCGTAGACTTCTTTTAGTGGTTTTGGTTTAAATGCCTAGGATTGCAGAAAGGTAATCTAGTTTTTACCACTTTATGTGGTTTTTATGTGATTTTCTCTTCCGCTTGCTGTTGTATGGCTGATCTACACTGTTCTGTATATTTAAAAGAGAATAAAATAACAATAAAAATTTTATTTCATGAAGTTGTTTACACAGATTTAGAAGCAGCATAAACACAGTTCAGTAATTGGACTTATACATTAAATAACAATGCTAAACAAACAAAATACTAATAAAATAAATGAATAAATAAAATGTTTCATTCAATACCTGTTAAACAACCTGTCATTAACTACACTGATTAGTTACTTGATTCTGTTTGGGCTTAATTTGGGAGCACATTATCTGTCTGCCTGTCAATCAAATCAAATAAAACAAACAAACAACAACAAAAAAAGCCTACTGTGCATACTATTCAAAGAATGTGAACATGTTTTATATCCAGGGTCTCTGAGATGTTAAACATTAGTAATGCAACAGATGTCCTGCAGAAGCTTTGAATCGTGTTATCGAATCAGTAGCTCTCTCAAACCCCTGACAGAACATTAGAGTTAAATAGCCAGATATCTGGAGAAGCTAAATCACCACTTCCTCTTTAATTCTCTAATTCCGTCAATATTTTGTGTAATCCACAACAACGAAAATGGAGTTGTAGCAGATGGGTTGATTCTCAGGCGTCTCAGGGCTGCTTGCTGGCACACTAGGAGAACACTCCACTCTTATTGCTTTCCCTCTTTCTCACCAGAAGCGTTTTATTGTTATTGCCTAGAATCTTGGCATCCTCTGATTCACCTCTCAGTCATTTCAAAGGCTGGGGGAAAAGAATAAAAGTGAAAGATAGCTATTCAGGAGGACATATTGGTGCGGATGTTGAGAGAAGAACGAGAAGAAATGGTAGCACCCACAGAGGATGATGGCACAGTCAATCTCAGATTCCCATGATAATGACAGAAGCGAGGTGATCGTTCCTTCAATTACCCCCTAAAGCCCAGAGCAATTCCATCTCCATCTTTTTCTTAGCTTGGTTGGTTTAATAGAAGCATTACATAGCATCTGAAAGAACAATGCCGTGGTAATGAGATCCAGAACCGTGTGTGTTAAAACCACCATAACCAGGCTCTATTAATTAATCAGTGGCTTGATGGAAGTGATGAAAAGATGATGGGAGACACACCACCTGTGTAAAAGTGAGATCTACACAGCAGAAGGTAACAACAGTTCTGTATTTTCTCCAGTGAATATAGGATAGATTAACCTGCAGTCAGAGACATTGGCAATCTGCAGGCAGCCTCTAAAGATTCGCGCTGATGCATTATGCATGGCACGCCGAATCATTTGCGATATGACAGTGAGTAATGCGCTGGAGATTGTCTGATGGAACACGAACGTAGGCCATGCTTAAGATATGCTTTGTAATATCATTTCTTCCAGGTGATTTTTCTAATGGCCTTGTGCTGTGATGATCAGTCTAAAGCCTGACTTTAGACAAATATCAGTAAAATGTGATAAACTGCCATAACCGTCTGTGCGGAACACACATCAAATTGAAGACAGAAGGATTCTGAAGAGAAATTATGCAAAAGCATCTCATTTCCTGACATAAAGGAAAGAATGCAGGAACCACAGTTCTGTCTAAAAAAAACAGACAATGGAGGCATTTTAATTTTTAACCACAAAATCTGTAGGAAACACAGATAAACAACACCAGGCATACAGTTTCTGGAGTGTTGATTTAAAGCAATTTTTGTGTTTGATTAAGGAATTGCAGGTGCATTCACCCCCATGAATAATTAATGTTTACATTGTTTGACAATTTGCCAGTTTTATTCACTCTTTTGCTGATTTTGCTTGATTTTGCTGTCTCGTCTGATAACCTACTGTTTTGTGACATCACAGCAATTACCAAATAACAGCGATCCAAGGATCCGATCAATTCACACTGGACAAAATCAAGTTTCTCATTCAAGAGGTCGTTTCACTTGGATATATATCTCAATTGGGAAGACGACCTCAGTTTCCATTTTAAACTTGACTTCAATTCTGTGAACACCATTTATACCAGCTCAAATGTTTACTGTGTGCTACTGACAGTAATCAAAGCAGGTTGAACAGGAGATTACAGGCATTTCACCTCAGGGATGATCAGTACACAGTTTCAAGATGATTTCCAGTGCTCACGACACACCGCACCTGAGCTTTATGTTACCAAGAGCCATCAACAAGATCACATATCCGCAAATGCTGGAGTGTAAAGCAGGTCAGCACTCCTCACCTGACACTTCTGCGGCAGTGATGCAGAGAGAAGGACGTGGTGTGGCTGCCACCGTAACCGTTTTTTCCATTTCAAGCACAGCTGAGCAGAAACCCCATTTAAAACACCATGATGCATAGGCTTCTATAACTTATCACCGTGCTTCAAAATGCACTCTGCTACCCTGAGTCCCATATCAGCCACTTCTGCTTTTGAAAAGCATTACATATTTAAAATAGCTACCAGTGCTTACTGAAGTTATAAATACTGTAATTCTGGGTCGGCATATTCTCAGAGAGGACTGTAGACAGGTTTATCATTCTACTCCTGATGTGGACTGTGTAAGATTTCCAGAGGAAACAATTATCTGCGAGTGAGGCGAGGCCTTTAAAAAAGATTTATTTTAAGGCTTTTGCCAAGTTTATTGGTTATAGTAGAGAGCAACAGGAAGGGGAGGGGAAATTGGATCGTGCCACATCACAGGCTGGGTTTGAACCAAAGTCACTTGTATGAGTGCCATGGCTCAATATGCCTGCACCACCAAGCCTTTTATGTTTAGATGCAGACGGCGAGACATTTTCTCCTCCTCTGTAAGTGCTGTCTATATCAGCACTCGGTCAGTCGGCGAATTGCAGACTCTGATAAGACCCTGTTTAAATTTCCCATAGAGCGGCTGCAGCTCGGCAGCCAGCAGCTCAATGGCTTATCAAGGTCAGGAGTGCATGGGGCAACACTTACAAGCTTTCATCAGTGTTTTATCACATACACGGCGGCTGAAAACAGCAGGTATGTTGACTCACTTACAAATGCACTCTCTGCTGCAAAGCTCCTTGGTTTGTTTCAAAAGCAATCAGTGAATCACTGCTGCAATGATTCACATGCCCCTGGATGCCATTTCATTTTTATAAAAACATACAGTGGGGTGCAAAAGTCACAGTGAACACCAGTGAAAATGCTTTTATTTTTCATTTGTATAATTTCTTACATTTAAGATATTTGAATAACAAAGGGAGTTGAAAATGTCCATGAATTTCACAATGATGTAGTATTCAGTGCAAAACTTGTGTAAAATCTGATGATAATGTTATCCAGATTTGCTATTTACAAATTATGTTAAGATGTTATGTTATATAATAATTTTAAATTTGTTTAAATTTCCTTTATTTTATTTTTTTTAAAAATCTATACAAGAATTAAAAATGTACTGTGCCTATACAAAAAAAAAAAAAAAAAAACCTGTAAAAAAAAAATCTCAAATAAATGTGAATAAATATTTACATAAATTGAGAAAACTGTTGGGAATACAATAGAGTAAAAATAAAATCAACATGACAGACTGAGACTTTTGAGTCCTCTCAAATACCACTAAAAATACTTTGTCAATTTGATTTGAATCATTCACTAAATTCAAAATGCAACATTCAGCCAATTAACACTAGGCAGCGCAACTACAGATTTCTTGTTCAACAAATTATTAGTTAGCAGCACTTACTAATTAGCAGCCATCTTTGCCTCTGAAGAACAGAACGTCTTGCAATCCAATAGGTTTATATTTATGCACACAGATCTCAACACTTAACACACAAATTTCATTAAGTAAAGCTCTGAACATACCCAGCACACACACAAAACAAACAGCTGATGGCGATGATAAAAACAACAACAAAGTCAGCAATCAGCACAACAATACTCCAAACAGCAACTGCATAATGCATTTGTGCTGCAATGCATGCTGGGAGCGCTGTAGATTCAAAGTAATTTTCATTTCTTTGTCCCTGTGACGCATTCTTACAATGTTCCTCAAAGTGAGTTTTTCAGATGGGAACAGATTCAGATTATTTTCATGTAGAAGAAACCCTGAAAAATCTATATTTTCTATTTTAATATATTTCGAAATACAATTTATTCCTGCCATGACAAAGCTCAATTTTCAGCAGCCATTGCTCCAGTCTTCAGTGTCACATGATCCTTCAGAAATCAGAAATATGCTGAGTAATCTTAATGTTTCCAAATATAAAAACTTTATAGAAGAGATTTGTAAGATTTATAGATTTGCAAACTTGTTAAAAAAATTGTAAGCATATTAAGTATCCACTAATGTATTTTAAGCAAAAATATCAGTCAAATTGTAACATTTTATTCTGCTGGATCTGGTCCGTTGCCCATGAGGGGTTTAATCTGTGCTCTGTCCAAGCATGGCTAGAGTTTGCCCAGAACAGAACAGAACCGCACCGCCAACACCAACAAAACTGCTTCAAGTTCTTATCAAGACATTTATATGTGACAAAAGTGATCCTGACTGCACTATAATAAATTATAATGTGAAATGGAAAAACTAGCATTATTAAACAACACAGTTTGTCATGTCACACACATGCACTGTGCTGTATATATTGCACAATCCCAATGTATGAATTTCAGAGTGACTATAGGGCTATAGAGACTGCAGACTGTAAGTCATGCGATGATAAAAACTGTTGTCCTGAGTGGCTAGTTTACAGTAAGCTGCTGTATTGCCAAGCGTCAACAGCTGTCAGGACAACACTGTGTAAATCAAATGGGCCGCTGATGACGAGGCTTTAAAAGCTCCAATAAATCAGGCCGGGGTGTGACGGCGCGTCTGGCCCTGTGCTGCCACGAGGGGGATAGGTAATGGATGTGTCTCCCTGGAAGGCCTAAACCTCAACGTCTCCACAGCCTGAAGCTTTTCCACAGTTGATGAATAATCACGGATGCACACAAGCTAGATAATAATAAAAAAGAAGGGTCTTGAGGACACTCGATACCATTATAAATTTGTCTTCACCGTTCTCTCAGGTTGTAAAAAGAAAATCAATATGAAATACAGAACCAAAAGAGAACAAAATGCAACTAAAGTGTGCTGTTCTTGAATTTCTCTGATGAAAATGACTAATAGTTTTTCTCTCTGGTGGTGTAGCTCACTGATTCTCTGTCTTGGGTGCCAGTTATAGTAATTACCATGTTGGCAGGGCTTGCGTGGCAGCTTTCACTGTGTTATGATTAACCAAATGTTTAGACTGTTGACCCAGCACAGTAATGCAGTAATGAGTAGAGGCCAGTGATGATTTGGGATGTTTCTTTTAATTAGACTCTAAATTGCTTTTTACGATGCTGTACTGATTATGCTGCTGTCCCCGAGCAGCTAAACGCTTAGTTCTCAATGCTGCTGAGGTGATAAAGATGAGATCTCTTCTTGCAGATTTGTTCTGATAGGATAAATTACTGCCAATCATGGATTAATGGAAAATATGGCATAGCATGCTGTGTTTTAAACATGCTAGAACTTATTGTGACCCTGGACCACAAAACCAGTCATGAGGGTCAATTTTATTTGAAACTGAGATTTATACATCATCTGAAAGCTGAATAAATAAGCTTTCCATTGATGTATGGTTTGCTAGGACAAAATTGGACCGAGCTACAACTTGAATATCTGGAATCTGGGGGTGCAAAAAAAAATATCTAAATATTGAGAAAATCACCTTTAAAGTTGTCTAAATGAAGTTCTTAGCCATGCATATTACTAATCAAAAATTCAGTTTTGATATATTTACAGTAGGAAATTTACAAAATATCTTCATGGAACACGATCTTTACTTAATTTACCTAATGATTTTTGGCATAAAAAATCAATAATTTTGACCCATACAATGTATTGTTGGCTATTGCTACAAAAATACCCACGCTACTTATGACTGGTTTTGTGGTCCAGAGTCACATAGGTGATGCTAATATGCCAGAGTTGTATAACATTGAACTTGCCACATCCCACAGGAAGTTAAATTCGAAAGATAGGACAGAGAAAACTTTCAAACAAACTTTCTAGTTGAAAATTAAATGTTATATGAATTTCTCTGAATTTCAGTTGATTTTATATAATATATAAAATATATAAACGAAATGCAAGTTTTTGTCTAGATCTATTCTGTTAGATCTATCTATCTATCCATCCATCCATCCATCCATCCATCCATTTCAGGCTTTCAATTTTCAAAACCTTCAAACAAGCTTTGCTTTACTAAATAATGAAAATGATATATGAATTTCTCTGAATTTCATATAATTATTTATATAACTAAATGCAAATTTCTAACATCTCCCCATCCATTCACTCAGAATTCAGAATGCAAGTCTGCATCCTGGTTGCTACACTGGTTCAAATAAAATTCAAATGCAGGAAATGAATTTGAACTTGAAAACAGTTTTATAATTCAATTCTTAATGGTGCACAACTCTGTATGTGTTCGGGAAGCAGATTATGGAGCTCTGGCTGTTTATGGTTGGTTGGAGACAAAATGGCATTGAAAACCACGCAAGTCAGCACGAGCTTTCGTTTTCAGAGATATCTTAAACTCACGGAGGCCAAATAATTATCAATTAGCCTAGCGTTACAATCCTCCAGCACTCTGTGGAGTGTAAACGAGGCTCAGACACAAAGGTGTGCGGTGTTTAAAGGCCCGTGCTCTGTAGTTTGATGGATTCTGGAGGGTTCACAGGTTCAGTGGAATGGGCCTTATCGCAGCCTGCCAGCTGGACCAGAAAGAAATGACTCAATTTAATATCCATCTCAGCTGCGTGATAATAGGCTCTCTCCTGTCACCGTCCCCCACTCATTAACCCCTTGCAGTCTTTGTCTTTTGAGAGAGACTGAGTCCTTTATATTCTTAGCAGGCATCAGTCTCCTCCCATCACACCTATTTCCATTCATCTGCTGGCAGCTGAAGAGAACATTGTCTTTGCTGTGGGAGAGAAAGAAGCGGGGAATGCATTTGGCACACTTCGGTTTTGTTGTTCTCCTACTGTGGAACAAATAAGCTAATGTGCTCATGGTGTTAGAGGAAGAAAAACAGCTTCTCTCTCTTTTTTTTCGTACCTTGTTCATTTTTTTAACCATACAGTAAGGTTTCTTTAGACAGCTCTCTGAAATGCTCAATTCTAATTGGTCAGTCAAGACATTCTGAAGTCAGTTATTCCCTGATAATGACCGTCAATCAATAGCACCACTGTATAATTATCGATCATCCAGGTATTTTAGACTGATGATCTGATGATTTTCATGTCTCTCGCAGGACACCAAAAACACACTGTCTTATTTCATTCAAATGCAGCTGGTGCCATCTTACGCCTCAGTAATCGACTGTATTAACTGTAAAATTAAACTGAAGGCCTTCGGTATAAATAGCAAGCCTACGGCAACACTGTTGAAGTAGCCTATTCGTCTTGTTGCTAGAACAACTGAGCACTGTTATGGATTACAAGATAATGAGATAATAAAGGTAAGATTTTAAAACAGTTTATTTTCAGCTCAATATTTTATGTCCCTGTCATTATTTATGTGGCGAAATGCCATGTAATAAGCGATATGCCTGTACATTATCCCTTGTTTGAACTTGTTGGTTTGCCTAGGCTCAAAGCTGCTTGCTAGGAACTGTTTTTCTTTGCAGGAGCTTTGTGGTTAATGATCTAATAAAATATTTCAAATCAAATCAATATTTTGCGTCTAAATATTTACTTATAGCCATGTAATAAGAGGGATAATGTACATCCAGACGGTTATTATCGCAAAATGAATCCCTTCAGTGTAACACCGTGTCCTAACTACACGCGACGCGAGGCGACACGACACGCGATAAAAATGATCTTTTCCATGTTAATTTAAGTTTTTGTTCTAACCAGCTGCGACGGCTACACGCGAAATTTCTGTTTTAAAAACGGTTTCTATTTCTGCGACGTCACGGCTGCAACAATAACATACAAACTATTACAGTGAAAATCTCAGGTAGCTACTGATTGTGTGCTTTATTCATTGTTTAAAGTGTCTAATGTGAGATTGAATATATCATATTGAGTGACATTTATAGCCATACTGAAATCAACAACAGATAGTTTACCTTAGGTCTTGAAAATAAATTAATACAAACATGTACATTAAAACTGCAAACTTAGTGCGAACCAACAAGTGTTTTTGTTGGTATCAGTCACTCAGTATGTAGTTTTAATAATGTTAAAAAGGTTTAATATTTATGAATTAGATTATAAACGTGTCCATTTCGTTGGTAGTGCAGTGCGCACATTATCCCTTATGTGATTATCAGTTGTTAACTTGTTTCATGTTTCTGCTCATACTTAAATTCATTTTACACTTATTTGCATATTTATGAGGTCAGTAACTTCAATTAGACAAATCAGTCCTCTCTGCTGTTTCAAGCAGACATGAAGGATGCAAAAACAAAGACAGTCTCTTTTTCACAACAGCATGTTAACAGTTAGCAAGCAATACCAAAGTTTCTTTTTTCTAAGATGATAAAAACTAAACAGCATGTGAAAGTTTCTGGGGCTATTCAAAGTGAATGAATATTTAATGAGTTGAGCACTGTGTAGTTTATGATTGCTCGTCTTTTGCTAAACATCTCACTGCAACGGCTAACATTCTATCACTGTATCATTTCACACTGCAAGACATTGCTTTTACCACAGTTAAAAGTGATTTCAGCCTGGGGCTTATTAAACTGTTAGCTTCAGTGCAAAGGGTTAGGTGCTAAGTGCAAAATCTCTTTTATATATGCAACCCACACAGTTTGAAAAGCATTTCACAGCTGCGTTCATTTTATATGGAGCAGGTCAAAGCTGTGGTTTGTTTACAAACTGTGCCTGAGCAGGCATATGAAATACAGGCTACTTGAAATTAATCTTAGTACTCATCAGACAGGATCTAATCTCAGTGCAATCTAAAAATCAGAAGGCTTCTAATGTAGTGAATAATTTGGGGGAAAGATCAATGAGACCATCAATGATTTTCTCCTCTAAGTATTTGTCTATAGAGACCCTGAGACAGCACCTCCATTAATCATAAGCCATCTCCCGTCTGCTCTTTTTGTATTCACTGTTTCTATTTGAACAAGTGATTAAAAATGATTAAAGTTTGCTTATACAATCGGCATAAACTTTAGATGATATAACAGGTTATGAATGAATCAACAAAACCTTTCTACCACTGTTATATGATGCTAGGAGACAATTTCAATAATGATTGAGTCATTTATTTGCATTTCTGTGACGTTCTGAAAACAAAAAGTGAAAATGAAGTGATTAGTTATTAATCAAACACCTACATTTGGATTGAAAATGGATGGTTGAAACTTTTCAAAGAATTTGCAAATTGACACTTTCTTATTGCACAAAATTCCAAAAGAATCTTAATTAAACCCCACAAAAAGTGATTTACCTTGTTTCAGACAGATGAACTGAAAATAGATGAACTAATCTGAAGTTCAGTTGACTCCAGTTCAAAGGGGCAGAGTATAGAAGGGTTTCCTGGGTACAGGCAAAACTACTCAAACCTTTGAACATGAAATGTTCAGCTCTGCATTTAATACCGAAAAGGGTTTTTAGGTCTGGAGAAGCCTACCCTAACATTACCATTACTATTACTAAAAGCCTTCCATCATTTGACTGGGCTGACAGGTGTGGGAAGCCAGAGCCAGTGCAATGCCTAATGTAATTTCATGCTCTGTGGCAAGCTCCATCAAATTCATACATGAATCCACCTTTGAGAGACAGACACCGAGCAGACAGACTGTAAAGCATTTCGACATCATATTACAGCATGCTTTCAGAACAGCATAATAGACTTGAACTTTAACACACCTCAATACTATGGCCTTTCTGTTTTACCATTTATACTTGGGATTTATTAAAAGCAATAGTCACAAGAAATAATCAATATTAATTAGTAATCACTGGTTACAAATAATATATTATGAATGTTATTTAAAATATAATACATTTTATCCTATAGCATGCCATTTATGCTCTGTTTCTATTAAAAGCACTGCACTCAAGCATTACATTTAAAAGCGATATTTGTATATATTTTCTATTGATCACAGCAGCAGCAGCAGCAGCAGTCAGGTTAGATGTGCAACCTACTCACAAAAAGACAATGCACCACACAAACTGAATTCAATACAGATTTTGTTAGCATTTTTATGCTGTTATGAGATTTGCATAATTTCTTTTGTGAAACGGATGCTAATCGAGCAAGTGGAAAAATAAATAAATTCATTAAAAATGCCCTGTGCTAACGGCTGCCGTAATTCATTCTTAGTTGACTACCTCCAGCAACTATCGACTCTACTGTGGTGAGAATATATTCTCTCTATCCTTAGTCTTACACAGTCTGGCTTTAAAAATGATGAAGGCACATTCACTTTTTCTACTTGCAATGTAGCTGTAAAATTGGATGGTTTATTTTAATGAGCTTTCCGAAGAGTAGGTTCAGTGGGCTCTGGAGTCTGCAGGAACGGGTTTTTATCACAAAATACCACAACAATAATACATTAAGACTCAGATTAACACACTCCACTCTAGACACGATGTTCTGAGAGTGAACAGCACTTCAAATTTTAAAATATTTTAAAATTATTTTAGATTTTAAAAGAGAAGGAAGATTTTAAAAGAGAAGAAAATTACATAAAAATGTGTTTGCAAAAACAAAATGTTTCTTTATGTGCCTACATGTGTAAAAGCCATGTGGGCTCAACCTACAAGAGCACAGTGACACAGGCTGATAAAGAACACACTGTGAAAGTAATTGAAGCAGCTATGAAAGATGCTATGATTTCAGCAAGAAACGAACAAAGCAAAACACTCTTACCAGGACTGACGAGGAAAACTTGCTCTTAATGGACTCACAGATGTCCAATAAAAAGCACAATGAATGTGTGACACTGTGCATCAGAGAGATCGACTGATCTCGATATGTGCATATATGGATAGGAGTGAAGCCAAACACACATTGAGGAGAAATAAATGGGAGTCAGTCTATTGAATTTACCATTGGAGGAACTGCATACATGTTACTGATGTACTGAAGGAAAGCTATAGAGATTGATTGAAGACATGTATAGTGGGTGAAATCAAGACACATTTTTGGACACAGGCCAATTTCATGACACATGCTATGCTTTAGCCATCTGCCAGTCACTCTTCATTATTCCATGACAACCTGGCGTGCATGCAGAAAACATTTTTCTCAAAGATGGTTGACTTTTTATATCTGCATGGAGGAATGGGGTGTGATGGGGTGCAGACTGTTACATAATTCAATGTGCAATTCAGTCTTTTGGCATGTATAGAACTATTGAGTTTCATAGATAGAAGAGCATGCATACTAATACAGGCTTTTGTGTGACTCAGGTCTTTATAGCAGAGCCTACAGCGCTACTTTTCAAAGCAATAGAGCTAACTATCAAAATTCTTCACTCAGATGAATATGTTCAGGGTCAGTGTCTACAGGCACCTTAATGGTGCATTCCAAACAGGATATATCACTCTCCAAAGGGCACTTTGGAGCGAAAACAATCATGGCCGCCATATTGAAGGGTCGTTCCAAACCGAAGTGCTCAAAACTAGCCACTTCAAAGGGCCCTTTGGAATGAAGGATTTCAAATAGCATAGGGATGAGCCCTTCCGAATGGAACGCAGGGTAAGTCTTGGCTACAAAACTACTTCCAGTGAAGGGAAAACTTAATGCTTCAGCATACCAAGACAATGCTTTACTTTCAACTTTGTGGGAACAGGTTTCTACTCCAGCATGATTATGCCCCAGTGCACAAATCATAGTCCATAAAGACATGGTTGGATGAGTTTGGTGTGGAAGAACTTGACTGGCCCACACAGAGCCCTGACCTCAACCCTATTGAACACCTTTGGAATGAACTGGGACAGAGTTTGTGAGCCAGACACAAATGTTCTACTAGGTTAATGGGCAAAAGTTCCCACAGAAACACTCCAGAATCTTGTGGAAAGCCTTCCCAGAAGAATGGAACCAACTCCATATCTATTAACGTCTATGTATTAGAATGAGAGGTCATTAAAGGTGCCACAGAGTGGAAAACTGTCTTTACCTTGGCATAGTTGAATAATAAGAGTTCTGTTCATGGAAATGACATACAGTGAGCCTCAAACACCATTGTTTCCTCCTTCTTATGTAAATCTTGTGAATAAAAAAGACCACTGAAAAATAGGCGAATCAGAACATAACACCGACTGTTACGTAACAGTTGGGATCACTAATAGTTACGCCCCCGACATTTGCATATACCCGCCCATGTTCTAGGCCAACCGAACCTACACAGCTGAACCATCAGAAGTTCAGCAGGTATTGTGAAGAAACAAGCGAGGACAACAGCAAAAATGGCAGATCATGGAAATAAATATTATGTTCCAGGCTGTGCAGGGGCTGTGATGTGCAGGAATGGGTTGGTGTCTGTATTCAGAAAGGCACGGAAAGCAAATAACGCGTTCTAATAAAATAACACGAGCCACTAAAGGGACATGGTTAGCTCGTTGCTAGCTGTAGCCTGTTACAGTACATAAGATTTCACGTACCACATAAACAGAGTAAGGAGATATGTCTGAGGATGATGGCGAATGATTTACAGATCCTGAGCACCGCTGACAAGCATCTGATCTTGTAAAATGTGTGGTAAATACTGCCGCTCCATAGTATAAACAGAGTTTGTGCGATCGCGAATCTCGAAAGCGAAAGTAAAATACGATTGTGCATTTGAAAACAGTTTCAATGCCCAGCATATTAATAGCAGCTCCCTGATGCCCGCATTTTACAGTATAATTACCTAACAATATAACAGCGCGAGAAAGTATTGAAATATATATTATCCCTGTGTTTCCTTCCTGTGAACTACTGAAATGAGCCACACTGTGAAACAGCCAATCAGAGCAGAGCTCAACATTGAGCCGCACTGTGAAACAGCCAATCAGAGCAGAGCTCAACATTATTATTCATGACCCTTCCACATAAGCCAATAACAGACCATTTCATTCTGGGGAGAAATCCTAGGGTTGTAAATGGACATGTAAAACTGTTTCTGGAGAATTTTTGCCCTTACCTAAGCCACATACCTTCTATGTAGATATCAGAGAACAATTTAAAATATTGTATCAATGCATTCTATGGCACCTTTAAAGTCCCTGGTTTAATGGTCAGGTGTCCCAATACTTTAGGTTCTGCACACTGCAATATACAATGTTGGCCTTTCTATCGCCATCTGTGGCTGATTTTTTGTACTCACCCAATAATTTTTTTTTTTTTAATCTATCCCTCAAAATTTTGAATCAGTCTATTGTAGGCATTTTAGCAAAACTAAAAGAAAAAAAAAAAAACTAAGGAATTATGAAACCCAAAGCAATTCATGAAACAATTACAACTGCAATTTAAAAATTATATAAAATGACAACATGGCACTGCAGATCAGAATTCAGAACTATTGTTCAGAACTGGTGATATTTCGCAGTAACATTGGTTCAAAAATAGAAGCAGAGTGATTCCATTAACAAAATGTTCCACCAAACAGACAAAAAATTGTTTTTCTCTTTTTATACAAACCATAATTACACATCTTGTGCCAGACGGGGTCTTTATATTTGTCTTATTTACTTTACCATAGGGAAGTGTAGCATCTAAAATTCTCTGATAGCCAAGCTCTTAAAACCACTGCGATGGCATTCATTCCCATCAACCCTCTCAGCTCTGCGCCGTCTGAACTGAAGTACACATCTGTTTGTTCACTATAGTTCACCACCTACATTGAGGCTCACTGTAGACGCAGACGTAAGATCCACTTTGCTGCATATGTCTGGCATGATTTATGGGTGTCACTTTTCCGAATCACTCTGAGAGTTGCCCTCACCATGCCCGACACCCTCTCTCTGCCTTCTTTACTTCACAATCTGATTTGCTACTTTACAGCTATGAAAAAATCATGTGATGGATTTGACAGCATACTGCTAGTGCACTATGCAAACACATTACATGCCCGAGTGTGTTGATATTTTGCACAGTGTGTGTTGCCAGGTTCAGCATTTTTATATTAGGGTCAGTGAGAGTGTGACTGTATATTTCATCTGAACTCAGCTACATTTTGTCCATATCATTCAAGCCAGTGTGTGGTTGAGATATAAAAAAAATTCCAAGATTATGAGATTATTTTACCCAGTATTTTATTGGCATTTTATGTTTTTGGTAAACTAATAGCTGACAGCTCTTCATTCACATTCAGGACAAGTTATTTTTTTCTTTTTTTTTAACAGTCCTTAGCAAGTTGAGTCATAAGGTCACTTACGGCTAAGCATCATCCTGTAGGATACCTTTCCTAGTGGGCTGCTGTAAATATCACTGAAGTTTTGTCCTGATGGAGGCCTTCATTCATTTACAGCACCTGGCACTCTTTGAATAGTTAGGTGGCATTTTGACAGTTCTTCAGGCACAGTGGAAATAAATAACACAACAATATGGAATGAAAGTAATGCACCCCTTGAAGAGACAGCCATTTTTCACCCTACTCATGGGAGAGGAGATAAAAAACGCAATCATTTGTCCATCATGTTGAGTTATGAAGTACAAACAACACCTCCACCCCTTGCTTTCCCTTGAATTTCCAAAATCAATATTTTATCACCTAAAATGTTTTGAAGTAGTGGCATCAGATGAGAGGCAGAGCTCTGGGACAAACTAATGAGTGAGAATCAGCAATCAAACACAATTCAAATCACATTTGACAGCTCAGAAGAGCTGCATTTTTCTCTTACTAAGGCTGGTGGCCACAGAGGATTTTAAGCCCGATTTGCACCCCAAGCGATCAGGGTGTGTGGCCCGATTCGAGGCTTCTCGCAAATGTCCTCCTCGTAAAAAATCATCTATTCTGTGGTGTCATTACGATTATTTAAGTGCTCCCGATCAAGATGGAGCATCCCCGAACTCAAACATGTTTGATATTTACGACTCTTGATCGGGCGGCCTCTGATGTAATACCCGCGATAGCCAATGAGAGCAAGCGAGCAATCACCTACCGGACCAAGCATCACCTAACGGTCATCAGCATCATAAATCCTCGAAAGTTTTTTATATTTAGATTTTTTTTAAAAAGTATGTACATTTAAAGCACTATACTTTGTATTATATCATCTTTTCATCAAATTACAAAAAAACTAGTTAACGCTAATGCGAGGGTGTTTCTAATGCAGCGTCTATGGGAGGGACGTAAATTTGACATCGTTCTATCTTCTGACTGCCAATATCAGTCTCTCTCAATTTTTTTCCTTTGATTGAAAGTCGTGAAAACATTATCGTGGAGTTTTTCTTTTGCTATTTGAGCAAATGGGAATGCAAAAAAACATGCTGACAATGTTGATTCTCCATTTGTTTTCCTCCTCTAGTCACGTTTGATCTTGCGATTCTCTGTGAGATCTCGTGTCACTCTGAAATCATTCCTACAATCAACAAGTGTGTGGTCTCACGGTTTGGTCGAATCGTCTAGTGTGCGCATACAGAGGATTATAAGGCTAAAAATCGGTTGAAACTGTCTTCATGTCTGTGATCTCCCATGGTTTTAAAATCGGTTAAGATTTGAAAATCATCTAGCCTAATGCTCACAATCCAACTTTGGGACTCCACAAATATTCCACAGTAAATTTCAAACTTTCTCGGTGCTTTAGAATTTTATTTTATTTTATTTTTTACATTGCAACCGGTGTTAATTTAGTATTATGTAAATAATATTATAGTATTTATTCATTTAAAAATTAATTTTAATCTTTTGAATGGCCTTTTATTTGAATATTTTCAGTTTTCATTTTAATATTAAGTTTTAATGACTTTATGTGCATTTGTAATTTTTATTAGTTTTTTTATCATTTCTGTTTAGCTTTCTCTACTGTGTATGCTAACAGTACAGATATTACATATTTGTTTAATTCCTTCAGTAAATTTGGTGTTACAGCAATGCGCAAAACACTACCAGTCTCCTCAATTCTTTCTTAGCAAACTGCCCCGTAAATGTTTGAAAACTGAACAGATGACTAAAATGAGTCCATATGTGTTTGAATGAGATAGATGGACCTGGATGTGCTTGTCTTGTCCTCACACATGTTGGTCTGGCCTAACAGGCTTTGCAGGACAGAACAGCTTTCCGTCTGATTCCTGTTTGCTGTGTGATTATCAAAGCTGGATTCCACTGCAGTGCTCCATCAGGGAACAGGCCAAAGCTTTAGTCGTCGTCAGACAGACATGATCACCTTACTTCTAAGCTCCCAGGACTTCCTCTCAGCCAGATGTAGGCATTCCTGCTCTGCTCTTCCAAGTGCACCTCATGTCTGTAAAAGAGGAGCAGCACATACAGTATGTGGTTTTTAGGATGCTGGTGTCACCACCCAGCTTCTCCTCTAAGTTAACAAACAAAACTAGATAGAGCAGCATAAATCAGCATTTCCATGCTAATATAGGCTGTTTTTTTTTCAGAAGGGAGAAGCAAGTGAAATTCGGAAGTGTTGCTCTAACAGCCTGACCTTGTGAAAAGCTCTTGATGTGCTATCACAGAAGTGGGTCATCCTGCTCATTTTTCAGTTTTCAGCTTGTGTAATGTTTCTGTGACACTGAATAATGTGCCTGTTTGTGGGAAAGAAGACTGTGGTTATATATATTTTTTTCTACAGGGCCAAAAATTGATTTCCTGAGGCACTATCCATGTGTGAGAGAGAAAAAAATCTAGCAAGGAAATTATGAATTCAGTGAAATATGAAGGACATATAATTTTTTTGCCTTACTTCCTCCTCTGTCTGGCTCAACACAATTGCGATTTACTATATATGTTGTACACTGTCAGACAAAATTAACCTTTAAGGGTACAACAGGATATCACTTGGAAAGTACCTTTAAAGAGACAGCTTAGTACCTTATCTATCCCTAAAATGTGCATATTAGCACACTGGAGTTGTAATATATAACGAAGGAATAGTGCAGCTTAAAAAAATGAAAATTTTCTTAAAATTTACTCACCCTCATGCCATACACGATATAGATGAGTTTGTTTCTTCATCAGAACAGATTTGGAGAAATTTATCATTGCATCACTTACTCACTAACTGATCCTCTGCAGTGAATGGGTGCCGTCAGAATTCAAACAGCTGATAAAAATATCATAATGATCTACAACATTCCTTCAAACATGCAGCCTTTCATTTCACAAGACATTAATTGATGATATGGGGTCATGTGGATCCCTTATGGATTATTGTGATGTTTTTATCAGCTGTTTGAACTCTCATTCTGACGGCACCCATTCACTGCAGAGGATCCTTTGATAAGCAAATGATGTAATGCTAAATTCCTCCAAATCTGTTCTGATGAAGAAACAAACTTAACTACATCTTGTTGGGCCTGAGGGAGAGTAAATGTTCAGCAATTTTTCATTTTGGGTGACCTATTCCTTTAAGGCACTACTATGAAACTTTTAGGGGTAAATAAGGTTCAAAGATGTTCCTTTACAGTTATTGCCCTGGTGACAAACTGTTGTACCCCTAAAGGTACAATTTTTGAACTTTTCTTTTCTTCTGAGTGTGTACAATAAAACATGCTACAACAAGAGCAGCATGTACACAACGTGTTAAAACAGAAAACACAAATTCTGATTAATAAAACTTATCAAATCACCTTAACTAGTCAGGTTTAACCAGTGCTAGTGCAGGTGCTGGTCAGAAACCCAGGGGTGAGACGTCTATAAAACTGGTCAGGATAAAGGCTAGATTGATGAGTCTGCCACAGCTTGTCAGCACTGACAAATTGACATCCCAGACATGTAGCAAGTGAGACATTAGAGAACAGTGATTCACCGAGACCCTGTCCATACGCTGCCACCAGTGACGCACACCCTTAGAGTGGGGCACCAATAGTCTCTTTCAATGAATCATGGGAAATTGATTTAGGCTGCTCTCTGCATTTGACATCAGATTCATCTTGATGTGCAACATGGAAAAAAGATGCAAGAAAAAACATAAAAATAAAGAGACAAGGAAAGGAAAATATCCTTTTTTTAATTTAAATGAAAACATTTGGCAGACCCGTCATAGATTTGTTTTCTGCCATTTGTTGAATGAAAACATCTCTATTCATCCGTCCTGAAAAACCTTGATGTTTACACATCATATCATAGGCATGCAGATCCTAGAGCTCCATATTTGCAGTCCAACCACAGAAAACAACCAAATATAAATGCAAGCTTGGGAGGGTGGAATGTCTTCACTCTGTCCACCTAAATGTAGCTTCATCTAGCTTGATGTTACACTGTGCATGGCAATGAGCTTCCTGCCTGCAATTCAGCTCTTTCACTAGATAGATTGTTTTCCTAAAATGGAATACTGATGATCTGCGTTAAGATGATTTAAGCAGTTAGCATTACAAAAGTAAGAAAATTAAAAGATATCTCATTTTATATCGTCTATACACACTCTATACAGAAATGTTCCCCAGCACAGATTTCTTTTTCATCATCTGAGGAACTAGATTATCTCTTTTTTATCTCTTCTGCACTGATAGGCACAATTGCTCTGTTCCAAAACCAATTGAGCTGCCTATAGAGGCAGAATGTTAAGACATTGTAGACAGATGTGAAGCTTTTCCAAAAGGTAGTTACGCTACTTTATAAAATAACACATTTTAGTCAAATAAACCAGCATATATGAATTAAGATTTGTGCATTTGTATTTAGATGCTGTAACATTTAAATCAACTTCTCCTATGATTTATAATCACCGAATCGCCTTTAAATCAGGTACCTGTATAAACAGCTCTTAACATGGCAGATGTAGCAAGGCAGCTCACTATAGGTTTTGGAGCGGATCAAAATCTAATACATGTTTTCTCTGATTGATAAGGTGTGTGAGAATGTGAGCAAGTGAGCCGGTGTCGAGGGAAGCAATGAGGCCAGTGGAGTAGAGCAGGAACTCACTGTGCAGTAGAGCTCAGAGTATAGGTAGAACTACACAGCGTCTGATCCAATCTGCTGAGAGAGAAACACTGTTTACTGTTGATAAAAAATAAATAATAAAATAAGCAATTTCATGTAATTTACCACAGTCTTGGATCTTTTTGAAGCCAGATGTCACATATGGTAGTCTTGCCTGTTCTTTACCACCAAAGTATCATCCAGAGCTGCATCACAGCATGGTATAAAAATGTAATGGTCCAAGACAAGACTACTCCATCTCCTTAAATCGGCAGGCAAAATAATAAGACTACCAGTGGAGAGAGGCTCCAACAGTGAGCACATTAAAAGCCTGAGCCAGCTGGTTTAGAAAATCTCTACAAGCCCCTAACAAGCCTCCCTCTCTTACCATTACGCTCAGTGTATTGTAGCACACTGTTTTTTTATTATTATTTTACAAAAACGGCCAAACCTGTAAAAGTTTAAAGGAATAGTTCACTCAAGAAATAAAATAAAAATCATCATTTACTCACATTTATGTCTTTCTAAACCTGGCATTCTTTCTTCCATGGAACATAAATGGTGGATTTTGAAGATAATGACCACTCTTTGTGAATGAGGACTGAGGCTATCAAGAAATGACATAAAAAGCACAATTAAAAGCATTATTATTGTTATAAAACAGCTTTGTGTGAATAACTGACCCAATTTATTAACTAAAAATCTTTAAGGAACACTCCACTATTTTTGAAAATAGGCTCATTTTCCAACTCCCCAAGAGTTAAACAGTTGATTTTTACCGTTTTTGAATCCATTCAGCCCATCTCTGGGTCTGGTGGTAGCATTTTTAGCGCAGCTTAGCATAGATCATTGAATCTGATTAGACCGTTAGCATCTCGCTCAAAAATGACCAAAGAGTTTTGATATTTTCTTTCAATATTTTCCTGAAAATAGTCCCCAGATAGGTAACTAGTTAGTGGAGTGTTCCTTTAACATCCACCTTAGAGCATTGGAGAAGTAGCAATATGCACTGAAGAATGCAATGAGAAGAAGCAACAAGCAATCATTCTTTTGAACTGCATCTTGTCAATGAATCATTTGATTCATTCATAGAACCTAAACAATTTGTTCACTAATCAGACTGACTCAGTTCTCGAGTCAACTCAATGAAGGGGAAGCTCATCAGTAAATAACGACCAAAATGTTTGTTCTTCTTTGGTTGCACAAAAACTGCAATATAGTCTAAATTAATAAAAAAAAAAACGATTCAGAAAATGAAGCACTTTTCCAAACCACCAAATTATCACAATCTTCAATTCTACCAACATGGCTGACATGCTGACGTGAACTCAAGCTAACCTCACAGCAATGGCAGTCTAATCACCCAGACACACTACATCTGACTGAGGAACGTCTTGTCACTATTTGTCACATCAAGTTTGTCAGGTGTGATGACATCACATTTACCCTACAGTTGGGTTTATGTAAATTCAGATCCAAATCCCACATGTGAGTCACAATAGCTGCAGAAACTCTTTTCGTATTTTCCTGAAAGATTAGTTTTCGACAGCAAGCAAAACTACTAATATCTCATATTTAACCCTCTGGAGAGCCACTTTGTGTCCCGCTCTTTTATTTTCTTTAAATTCTAAGCTCCAGCTTGCTGTGAGGAGCCAATGAAGTGTGAAGGAGAGTGAGAGACACTTCTGGAGAAAGTAGAGAAAATGAGAGTACTTGTTATGATAATCACATAAGCATGATGGATCATGTTCCCCTGGTTTTGGCTGGGAGAGACGAGCAGGGGGCTGGTCCCGTCAGCTGCCTGGGGCGTTGCATCTGGCAACCACTGCTGTTTGTTGCAGGGGTGTCTGCTGTGGGTCAGCAGGTCTGCAAAACCTCATGCCAAACGAGAAGCCCTTAGCTCAGCATATGTGTCAGCATGGAAATACTCTCGGGACTCTTGTCCTATATACTGAAGGCCGTGATAACTGAACCACCATTTTATTCAGCTTGAACTTGAGGCCTTCTAGCAAAATCCTCCTCAGTAGAATTATGGATAATGAGCTGCTCCCTCAGGTTTGTTTTAGCCAGAATATCAAACATTTTACAAATACAAGCTTTAGCTAAGGAATAGACAATTACGTTCCAAGATAGCCAGCAGTCTATGAAATTAAGCAGGACTGATCAAAACACCTCCTACTTGGGTTGCTGCTGGAAAAGGTTTTGCTATAAAATCCACTGTACTCTGGGTTAAATTAAACTGACCTTAAACTGAGGCATTAAAATCACAGGGTATGGCTGGAACACAGTAGGGGTGTAACTTGTTAAATACAATATTTCTGTATATATTAAAAAAAGGAAAGGAAAGGACGTGTGGCCAAGTATGATGTTCCATACTTGGAATTTGTGCTCTGCATTTAACCCATCCAAGTGCACACACACAGCAGTGAGAAGTGAACACACAAACACACACACACACACAGCAGTGGGCAGCCAGTGCTGCGGCGCCCGGGAAGCAGTTGGGGGTTCGGTGCATTGCTCAAGGGTCTCACCTCAGTCGTGGTATTGAGGGTGGAGAGAGCTGTACATTCACTCCCCCCACTGGCAATTCCTGCCGGACCTGAGACTCAAACCCGCAATCTTTGGGTTACAAGTCCGACTCTCTAACCAATAGGCCACGACTGCCCCATTACCATGTAAAAGGGTCAGTTTGATTCTTTTTTTGAAAGAAATTCATTTTATTCAGCAAAGATGCATTCAATTGATCCAAAGTTACAGTGAAGACATTTACATTTCTATTTCAGATATATACTGTTTTGTTTGTCAAAGAATCCTGAAAAAAATGTCATGGTTTCCACAAAAATATTAAGCAGCACAACTGTTTTCAAGATGATAGTAATAAAAAAAAAAGTTTTAAATCAGCATATTAGAATGATTTCTGAAGGATCATGTGACACTGAAGACTGCTTAATTTTTTTTAAAAAAGCGTTTACATCACAGGAACACAAATATATATTAAAATAGAAGGCAATTATATTAAATTGTAACAATTTTTCACAATGTTAGATTTTACTGTAATTATGATCAAATAAATGCAGCCTTGATTAACTTTTTACAACTTTTTACGAACCTCAAACTTTCGAACAGTAGAAGACAATGTTTTTAAAGATTTTATTTTTTCTAGTTTTGTATTTTTTTTCTACAGTCCACAACCAGGAATAGACATTCAAAAAGTCAGATATTCAAGTTTTTTTCTTTTTTATACCTGTTTGTGGCGTGACTACCATGTATGTCACCTCTCAAGATGGCCATTGTGTATGAGTGTTTGTGTATGTTTTGAGCTGTGCCCATTTTATTTCGAGAGTGAGGGATGAGTCATATAGTCCTCTGCCCAGCCTGGCTGTCTAAGGATTCGATAATGATGTCTATTTCTCATTTTCCATTTCTGTCCCCTAGTCTTCCTCTATCACCCTGCGAGTTATTTTCTCATATTACAACTCATAATGTCAGTACAAAATGACCTCTGACCTCCACCATTGCAATCACTCCATCTTCTGCTCGGTTACCTATATGATGCGAGCAAGTGTGTTATATAAAAAAAAAGTCATTTTAAGACAAGTCTGGAGTTTGCTAGAAAAGTTGAATGCAATTGTCTGATTAAAGACTTGGAAAGAAAGACGAGAGTCAAATAAAGTCAACAGAGTTAAACCCTCTCCGAATTAAAAATATTGACACTAGGCTCTTGATTTATGTGGGACTGAGTGTTATCTGAGATTTGGTGCTTTACTCTACATAGATCATTTCGCAGACTATCCTGAGCTGTCAGATATTGAGCAGCTCTGAGAAGTCTGGGGAAGACATTGTTCTTTCTACCTCAATTTGGTCCACATATTCAGGTAATGAGATTTTAAGTCTGATTAGCACTTCAAAAGAAGAAAAAAAAGTGGCTAATACAGTATTAAATAATATAATAAACACAAAGCAACTCAAAATGAATGGACAGATTTTTTTCCCCTTATTTGTTACCGATATCTATTGAACAGCTAATATAAAGAGCATTTTTCCGTGAAAACCTTTTTAATTAGGGCAGCCTCTTAATTAAGCCAGGACTAATGGTGATAATCATTGTGTTATTATCCTAATAAGTATTCAACGAGACCCATGAAATCCAGTCAGCTAATTGACTTGTCTGAAATGTCCTCGCAAATTAAAACTGTTTTAGAGGGTGTTTGCGGTGATCAGAAGTTGGTTCTGAAACCACTGAATAGTCCACAGCATGACATTAGTAACAAACCACAGAAGCACCAATGAAACAATATACAAGCTTCAGACACAACAATATGAATCATAGCTCTGTGTAGTGAACATCATAACCTCTTTAACCCACTCAGTGGCTGGTGAAAACACTGGGTCAGATGCCAACAAAACAGCAGCAATAAAAGTGTGGAGTAATACACAGACGCAGAAGCAGTAATGAAATATAGAGTCCTGTGCTCATTGTGTGTGCATGTTTGATAGGGGTCAGGGCTTTACGGTCTCGGAGCATTGAAACTTGGCCGCTTGGAGTAGTATTGATGGAGAAAGCTCTTGGTGTTTAGCAAACTGATATAACAAGGCAGTAAACAAAGACCAAACATCCCAGCCAAGAATTATACAGCGATGTTTGCACAAACACTATATTCACTATATAAAAAGTATAGAATTTTTTGATGCAACATCTGCCAATATGTAAAAACACAGATTTGACGTAAGTACTGAACCACACTGAACTAAATCAACTGAATCAAAATTTTTTTTTGATTCAGTTGATTTAGTTCAGTGTGGTTCAGTTTTTTTCTTACAAAACTGAAATTATGTCTCTGCTTCATAAAAATATCTAATAAGTATTTCCACTATTGTTCATCTACATTTTACATATATTTATTGCATAACATTTTTTAGTTAAATCAGCTTAAGCAAAGCGAGCAAATTCAATCACATCTAATCATATTTGTTACAGGTAGGCAAAATGAGGCAACAAATGAACATTTCTGAGTAAACCTGGTATCTGATTTTTCATATTTAATTTTCTTGCACTTAATAATAGGATGTAGATATAGAAGACTGATTATATGCAAAAATAGTCTGTTGAGCAGCCTCCTCTGAGTAAATGGTAAGCTATTAAATGTGCTCCAGCACTTTTGCTTAATAACAGAGACAATACCTCAGAGTGAATAAGTTTGATCAAATATCCCATTAGTTCAAAACAAAACTGTAAATACACCTATAACCTCTAATCATTTCCAACAACATTAATTTACAGCCCCTTTAAGCATATATTCCTTAATTATTCATGAGCAAGAACCAATGGCCACTCCCCCAAATACACTGTACAGAGACAGATCCCACACAAGAATACATATTATTAGTAGAAACTTAAAAAATATATATTTTAAATGAATCAAAGGAGAAAAATTTGATAATGTTCAATCAGCTGTAATACAAGTGCTGAGCATGGGCGGAATATTAGTGCTACAAACAGATGCTCAATTATTTACGCAAGACTTGGCAGGTGTATTGATTTGGGATGGAAATCTGCATCTCTGTGCACTCCAGAGGGGTGGGAGAACAGGGAGAGATGGACAGTTTGCTCATTAAAATGCTCCACATTGCTTTAATTCCCTTCAATTATGGAGAGAGGTACCTGCACAGGTGTTGATCTCCAAAGAGACCTGGTCTTCATTCAGGCAGCTCGTCATTAGCAAAGGCCTCTGATTGGAGCCTGATGGCGTAATTATGTACTCCACCATCCCCATTAAGCAGGAGGCAAGTTAATCGCATACAGTGGTAAGCAAAAATTGGTAACAGGCAGAAATACACATTAACATCCTTTTGATCATGCCAGGTTTGCACTTCCCCAGAAACGCATTAAGATTCAGGAGGGAAAAATGAGAACAGAGACATATAAAACATGAGCAAAAAATACTGTGTTCTGAATAACAAGACCTCTAATACTAAAATAAACAAGTTTGATATTTCCTTTCCCTGTACCAGCACATAAACTCAAGATGAGTCATTGGGAGGTGGCAAACCTGAGTAATTACTAAAACTGAATACAAGAGGAATGTGAGGACAAATTAATGACAATATGTATGTTTTTATTTACCACTGTTTAAAAGTTTGGGATCAGAACGATTTTTTTTAAATGAAATTAATACTTAATATGAATACTATAATTAATACTAGTATTAATATTAATTTAAAAAAAAAAAACAACCTTTGTTACAAAAATAAAGTAAAAATAAAAGCATTTATAAACTCTATTATTCAAAGAATTCTGTAAAAATGCATTATAGTTTCCAAAAAACAAAAAAACAACAACTAAGCACCACAACTGTTTTTAACATGTTTCCTGAGCACCAAATCAGCATATTAAAATAATTTCTGAAGGATCATGTGACAGTGAAGACTGGAGTAATGGCTTTGCCATCACAGGAATACTTTAGATTTTAAAATATATTAAAATAGAATACAGTTATTGAATTTTTTTAAATTTCACTATCACCATTTTTACTGTGTTTTTGAAATATAATAAATGCTACCTACCTTCAGAAACATTTTTATAAATTTACCAACCCAACACTTGAATGGCAATGTATATAATAAAATTATGATTATGCAGTCAAATGCTCACATTACCAATAAGAAATAGGAATATAGAGTAAAATTCTCATATTATCACAGAATTACCATATATTTTGGTAATGTACCATCGCAATAGATGAAAAAATAATTTTAAGTACACTGGAGTGCCACTTAAATACAATCTTATATAAATACAGTAATCATTGGTATTATCATTGGTCCATCATAAATAGTACTATTACAGTACTTTTTAACTCACTGAGTTAAAAAAAAAAAAATAAGCAATGCCTGAATGCAAGAAAAAAAAAAAAAAAAAAAAAAAAAAAAAAAGGATTACTCTATTGCTTAACAGAAATTATGGCCAGAAAGAGAATTGGAAAAATGCCTCAAAAATGCATTACGGATATGAGAGCCAAAGCTCAATGTTTTAGAGTAAGTGTGCTAACCACTAGGTCTCAACAGGAGAGTTGTTTATTCCTAACTCCTTTCAGACTGTGTACTCAAGGTAAGATATATATATATCCACTATTATTGTTATTCTTTGTGAGCTATTGATGTATATTATTAATGTTTAAAGTAGAGAGCAGCAGTATGGTTTTGCCACACTTTATCTTTATCTTCATAGAAAGAGCAAAAAGTCTTTGGAACAGGTGGTGTTTTGAAGAAACATTGGGTTCTCTCTCTCACAGACATCCAGTTTGCTGCAGTCTAGATCATGAAGCAAGCTAATATGAGAAATTGGAAATGGTTTCCCTTCTTTCCAGTGCAGAGCTAATGAAATCTGCATGCTGTTCTTAATGATGACCAGACGTATTTCCAAATTTGGTGAGTCTACAATGACATGATCTTCTCCTCACTTATTGGAGGAAATTAAATGAGCAACAGTGCCTCTACATCCACTCATGAGCTGGCAGGCATAATACAAGTCTAATGGGAGTGGATGTTTTCAGACTATACTGCAAGGAATAAAGCACATAGACTATATTAATGTCATTACTCATTGAAACCTTTTATTTTTATCTGCCTTCAAACAAGCGACATCTGGAGGGCATTGATGGTAAGTAAAGGCACAGACTAAGTTCACCTAAGCTCTATTCTTGGCATTTTCTCAGCTTGTCTCCAGTGCTCTTCAGGACTGGCAGGGAGTCTCCCTTCACACAAGGAATGACGATGAGCTGACAGCATCTTAAAGTCTTGCGCCTTGAACAAAGTCACAGGGTCCTCATCAGGAATGCTGTCTTGGAATGTTTGCAGCCTTCCAATACTGGAGGCAGCCACACAGCATTAAATCAAACATTCCCTTTATGGGTTTGGACACAGCCATCAGTCTCAGAAATAATCAGCAAAAACAGATGTGAATATAAAATGACATTGGCAGACAACTCAGTGTGATGAACTTCCCATCTTGGTCTGTTCAATCTCTAACGCATCTCTTGATACAGTGCAGAGTTATCAACTCTGGGTCATGGGCTGCAGCAGTTATAAGCCATTTGAGTCAAATCGAAACATTCAGCAGGAGACTAAGCCAAGAACTCTGGACTTGCTACGCTATTTTAACCATCTATCAGCGATGAGACCTGTAGACCACATCAAAACAGACAGAGAAAACTCTTCAGCACCAGCAGGGCAGGCTGGCGTGTCTCCCATATCAGTATGGCAGGTCAATTTGTTGAGGTCCTCATTTTTGCAGCATGTGCAGCATGCCAGCAGACTATCATGAGGCAGTACTGGAATGCTTCAGTGCATCAGAAGGATGGATCCAAGGCTTGCATTCCAGCGATACTATGCAGGCAGTTTAAAGGCTCATGGCACAGAAGCCCATCATTTCGAAGATGTGCAAAGAGTGCATAGATATCTGACATTATTATCAGCACCTAAGAAACCACCTGGTGATGGTACACATCTTGAAAAGCATCTTCCTCAGAGCCTAAGACCATGGCTGGAGAGCCAAGCATGAACTCAAGAGAAATTGGAGAGGAAGAACTAACCTAAGCAGCTAATTTGTCTCCAGCTTTTGATGGGCTATACTCAGGATTGAGTCATATTATCTAGAAGTGTGAATGGACAAAGGACTTAGAGCCTATCATCAATCTCATGTAGACGGAAGGATGCCGACGATATTTATTGCTTGCGATTTGTAGTCAGCATGTGTATGTGTGTTTGGTGAGGGAGGCAGCTAAGTGTGGTTTTACACTTTGTCTTTATATAATATTCATGAGAGAGTAAAAAAGATTACACAGACTTGAGTGGTGTTTTAGAGGCGTTCGGTTTGTCTCTCTCACAGGTACATCCAGACTGCTCTGAATGTAAATCATACAGGTAAATATTTCATGAAAGGTCGAGTAGGTTTCCCCTGCCTCGTGCAGGCTAATGGAATACTGCGCATGCTGTTCTTCTCACATGAATGTAATTACATCAGGGGGGAATCTGCAGCTTAGCAAACCATCAGCACTGGAGATCTGAATGCAATAAGGTTGTGCTGCTTTTGTCCTTCTGAATAAGACACAGAGGAATGCTGAAAACATTATATTAAGATCACACCATGTTTCATTAAAGGAAAGGAAATAAAGCCTTCTCTGTGCTCACATAATGAAATTGTCAAAACATACTTGACCTTACAGACAACCATGTAATTTGCTACTCATGAGATTACGTACAGGGTGATTTATAGATTAAGTTATAATAACAGCAAAGGTTAAAAGCCACAGAAAAAAAGTAAATATATGGCTTATATACACAACCCGAATTCCGGAAATGTTAGGACGTTTTTTAAATTTGAATAAAACGAAAACTAAAAGACTTTCAAACCACATGAGCCAATATTTTATTCACAATAGAACATAGATAACATAAATATTTAAACTGAGAAATTTTACACTTTTATCCACTAAATGAGCTCATTTCAAATTTGATGCCTGCTACAGGTCTCAAAAAAATTGGCACGGGGGCAACAAAGGGCTGAAAAAGCAAGAAATTTTGAAAAGATTCAGCTGGGAGAACATCTAGCAACTAAGTTAATTGACATCAGGTCTGTAACATAAAAGGGATGTCTTAGAGAGTCTCTGAGAAGTAAAGATGGGCAGAGGCTCTCCAATCTGTGAAAGAATGTGTAAAAAGATTGTAGAATACTTTAAAAACAACGTTCCTCAACGTCAAAATGCAAAGGCTTTGCAAATCTCATCATCTGCAGCGCATAACATCATCAAAAGATTCAGAGAAACTGGAGAAATCTCTGTGTGTAAGGGACACGGGCACCTTTGTTGGATGCCCGTGGTCTTCAGTCCCTCAGACGACACTGCATCACTCATCGGCATGATTCTGTCATTGACATTACTAAATGGGCCCAGGAATACTTCCAGAAACCACTGTCTATAAACACAATCCGCCGTGCAATCTGCAGATGCCAACTAAAGCTCTATCATGCAAAAAAAAGAAAACTATATGTGAACATGGTCCAGAAGTGCCATTGTGTCTTTGGGCCAAGGCTCATTTAAAATGGACTGTTTCAAAGCGGAAAAGTGTTCTATGGTCAGAGTTCAAATTTGACATTCTTATTGGAAATCACGGATGCCGTGTCCTCCGGGCTAAAGAAGAGGGAGACCTTCCAGCGTGTTATCAGCGTTCAGTTCAAAAGCCAGTATCTCTGATGGTATGCGGGTGCATAAGTGCATACGGTATGGGCAGCTTGCATGTTTTGGAAGGCACTATGAATGCTGAAAGGTATATAAAGGTTTTAGAGCAACATATGCTCCCCTCCAGATGATGTGTATTTCAGCAGGACATTGCAAAACCACATACTGCAGCTATTACAACAGCATGGCTTCGTAGTAGAAGAGTACGGGTGCTGAATTGGCCTGCCTGCAGTCCAGATCTTTCACCTATAGAAAACATTTGGCTCATCATTAAACGAAAAATACATCAAAGATGACCACAAACTCTTCAGCAGCTGGAAACCTATATCAGGCAAGAATGAGACCAAATTCCAGCACCAAAACTCAAGAAACTCATAACATTGATGCCCAGACTTCTTCAAACTGTTTTGAAAAGAAGAGGAGATGCTACACCATTGTAAACATGCCCCCGTCCCAACTATTTTGAGACCTGTAGCAGGCATCAAATTTGAAATGAGCTCATTTTGTGCATAAAATTGTAAAATTTCTCAGTTTAAACATTTGTTATGTTATCCATGTTCTATTGTGAATAAAATATTGGCTCATGTGATCTGAAAGTCTTTTAGTTTTTATTTTATTCAAATTTAAAAAACGTCCCAACATTTCCAGAATTTGGGTTGCAACTGTATATTGAAGTTGGGGGAAGTTGTCACATATGGAAGTTTTGGGGGGAAAAAAGACGACTTTTAGTACTATAAAAATGGACTTAAATTAAATAGAAATTCTGTCCTCCAAGCTAAAATTATCATTACTATTTTATAAGGTCAAGTAGTCCAAAACACTGATTTAATATACACATTTGTACATTACCTTTCACATTTTTACTTCATAATTGTTTAAATGTTAATAAAATTTTAATTGTGACAATCCTAAAATGCTTTAGTGGTATGTTGTCACAAAATATTAATATGTTAAATTAACTATTTTTGATCATATCGGCAGAACGTTTCATTTTGACTTCAGGTTAAATAACAATATGAATATATGAAAAATAAAAACAATAAATAAAAATGCAATAAAATTGCATAAAGTAAAAAGAATATCAACTAGCCCCAATCCCCCCGTTTACAGTATATAACAGCATTAAACAATAAAGTATGTATCAGCTACATTAAAAGGTCAAGAAAATGACTTATGAAGCTGTGATTGTACTTGGAATAATCATTTTCCCCTTTTCTCTCCAAAACCTATCACTGGAATAATCTATGAGAGATGGTTTTAATTTCATTATGCCCCAAAGCAGCAACCCAAAATTAATTGTCCCTTTTACACTAGAGAAAGTGTTCTCCAGAGAGAGCCTGGAAAACCAAGGACAAATGAGATCCTAATGAAAATGTAGAGGAGGTGTTTCCACTGTACAGTCCACGGCGGCTGTAGATTACACATACAATACACATTACACTAACTGTATGTTCAATGACCTACCACTGCAGAACTTTTTTTTCATCTTTTCTGAATTCTTATTCAGTATAATTATTCACCCTTATATTATTACCTTGTTTAATTGATAAATTACTTAATATACTATATAATTAAATTTAAAATATGCCACAGTCATGCATTTCTACTAAGAAGTAAAAGATAAAATCCATCAAACTCCCTGGCCGAAGCAGTTTATAAAGTTAAACCTTAAACCAATGAAAAGAGAAGCTCATTTGATTGATTTTCTCTCCGTCTAAAGCCCTTCTTGATTTCAAGAGAGATTACTTCAGAGAGTCCAGCAGCAGGGTCATTCTCACACCTCTATTTCCTTGCATCATTGACATTATTTAACTCTGTGCTAATTAACTAATGATTACTATTCGTTTTTCTAAATCTGAGAGTCGTGAGTTCACGGTAAATGGGATGAAATCTCCTCTGATGGGATGTCAAGGAGATGGCGGTGGACTTGATCTAGCCTTATTACAGTTAGAGGAGGTAAAGATGCACTTTAAGTGAAAAATTGTTACATTAAGAAGATTCCTTTGGTTGGTGAAATATCAATTTGATTCAGTAATAAAGTATTTTTTATTTTTATTACTGTATATTGCTATAAGCTGTCATTTTGGTTGATTTATAGATTAAGTTATAATAACAACAGAGGTCAAAGTTAAAAAGAAATGGAGAGAGAGAGAGCGAGAGAGAGCGAGAGCGAGCGAGAGCGAGACAGAGAGAGTACTATAAAAATGACTTTAAATTAAAAATTCTGTCCTCCAAGATAAAATTATTATTATTTTTTTTTTTTGTAAAGTCAGGTAGTCAAATACACTGATTTAATATGTATTACCTTTCACATTTTTGCTTCATGTCTCATGGTCTTTTTTACTTCATATGTTTAAAGAAAATGTTCAAACTATTTTAATTGTTACAATCCTAAAATGCTTTTAAAATGCTTTGCTATAAGCTGTCATTTGAAGGAACTGAGCAGATTAAAAGAATATATTTGACAAAATGTATAGTTATTGCTAAGCACTGAGTACAAGCAGTAAATCAATGTTTTTCATTTTAAAAAGCTTCAGTAAAATTTAATTTATGCTACAGTTTTACTGCTCAGAAAATACACAGACATGTACACATTTTATATTAAATGTTTATATATTTACACAATTAGGACTACTGTAAGATTTATTATTAACCTTTTTTTTTTTTTTACACTATTTCCTATGTGAATGTTTTTGCAGAAAGAAAGAAAGAAAGAAAGAAAGAAAGAAATACTTTTTTCAGGGGAATCAACAAATAAAACTATCAAAATGTATTTGTTTCTGCATATTAAGCAACAGAAAAACATCTCAGGTTACGTATATAACCATGGTTCCCTGAGAGGGAACGAGACACTGCGTCCTCTAGGGGTCGCTATGGGGAACAGCGTCAGCGTGACCGGTGTCTGAAGCATACATCTAAACACGACAATAACATTGGCCGGCGACAGCCTATGACGTCACTACCCGGCGCGACCACAGTATAAAAGGGCGCCGGGAGAACACGTCATCCGCTTCTTCGTCTGAAGCTTGCGTCCGAAGCATGGCGAGGATTCTAGAGGACGCAGTGTCTCGTTCCCTCTCAGGGAACCATGGTTACATACGTAACCTGAGACGTTCCCTTTCAAGGGAACATCGAACTGCGTCCTCTAGGGGTCGCTATGGGGAACGGTATACCCACGCTGCCATGCTGAGGGGAGTGCATGCCGAGCACAAAGGCGAGCACTAAGTACCAACTCTACCAAAGCTTAAGGGAGTTGCCCCTGGGACGGTTAGACGGCTGTCAGTGACATTATCCCCTTCGGCCAAAGGCCTGAGCTGCATACCCCAGAACTTACCTGTTAGGGGCCGGGCCTCCTGGACCCAGGGTAGGGCTCAAAGGCTTGGAATCAGGAGGAGAGATTCCTTTAAGGGGATACGACCAAACGCCTAGGATAGTAACTAGGTCTTTGCCTGTCACCCAGGGGCTACTGCTTGCTCTGCATGAGCTCGCTGAAGGAACTGTCTCAACAGATCCTTGGTAGCAACACCCTGTTCAAGTAGTATCACTGGGGATACATAGGTAGAGTGGGGCCCAAGGCAAAACCGGAGCCTGACCAACTCAAAGAAAGGGCACGAAGCCGCAGCGCGTAACCCTTACCGTACAGGATTTTAGAAAGAACGCAAAACACTTGATGTGCGATCTTACCACCACGTGGATTTCAGAAAGTGCACAAAGAATTAGTGTGCGCACTTACCATAACATGGATTTGTAAATACCGTTCTTGGGAGGTCATAGAGACTGTTACTAGACAGGCCTAGAGAACCTATGGTAGCAAGAAATAGGTAGAGTGGGGCCCAAGGTGAAACCCGAACTCAAACAAAGGGCACGAAGCCGCAGCGCGTAACCCCTACCATACAGGATTTTAGAAAGACCGCAAAACACTTGGTGTGCGATCTTACCACAACGTGGTTTTCAGAAAGTGCACAGACTAGCGTGCGCACTTACCATAACATGGATTGTAAACGCCGTTCTAGGGAGCAAAGCGAGCAACTTAACAGGGAGGCAGCGAGAGGCCTAACAACCTGAAGTTGCCGCTCACAGAGCTGAAATTCTTTTCAGATGCTCGGGAGGGAGCAGCATGCTCATAGGTGACCCTCTATGCTGAGGGGAGCAAAGCTAGCTCTAATGACGGAGCTCTGGAGAGCGGAGAACTCAACTCTCAGCATGAGAGGGAATTCAGACGCCCAGAAGGGAGCGGCATGCTCATAGGTGACCCTCTAAGGTGAGGGGAGCAATGCCAGCTCGACCAACAAGGAGAGCTCGGAAGGGAGCAGCATGCTCATAAGTGACCCTCTATAGTGAGGGGAGCAATGCTAGCTCGACCAACAAGGAGAGCAACCTAACAGGGAGGCATAGAGAGGCCTAACAACCTGAGGCTGCTGAAAGAAGGGAGCGGCATGCTCATAGGTGACCCTCTAAGGTGAGGGGAGCAATGCCAGCTCGACCAGCCAGGAGAGCATAGGGTCTAGGAAGGGAGCAGCATGCTCATAGGTGACCCTCTATAGTGAGGGGAGCAATGCTAGCTCGACCAACAAGGAGAGCAACCTAACAGGGAGGCAAGGAGAGGCCTAGCAACCTGAGGCTGCTGAATGACAGAGCTCTGGAGAGCGGAGAACCCAACTCTCAGCATGAGAGGGAACTCAGACGCTCAGAAGGGAGCGGCATGCTCATAGGTGACCCTCTATAGTGAGGGGAGCAATGCTAGCTTGACCAAAAAACAGCCTACCAGGGAGGCAGAAGGTGGCCCAACAACCTGGCATGACTGCTAACCGGAGCTCCAGAGAGCGGAGGCCTAACTCTCAAATAGGAGAGGGACTCAGACGCTCAGTTTTGGGAGCGGCGTGCTCATAGGTGACCCTCTAGGGTGAGGGGAGCACTGCTGAGCTCAACCAACAAGGAGAGCAACCTAACAGGGAGGCAGAGAGGGGCCTAACAACCTGAGGTTGCTGCTCAACGGAGCTCCAGGGAGTGCAGGACCCGGTGAGAGGAGTCCTCAGACGCTCAACCGGGAGCGGCAAGCTCAAAGGTCCCTCTACGGTGAGGGGAGCATTGCCAGGCCTGATCAACAGGGTAACTCATCAGGGAGGCAGCAAGCAGCCAAACTTCCTGGTGTCACCGCCACAGATCTCATAAAGAATCTCCCACAGTGAGAGAGCCATGCCCAGGGAGAGGATTAACCGCAAATGGGACATCAGAAATGGGATCCAGGCTTAGAAGGGGATCACACATTCCAACAGCAACAGGATCCCACATGGAGGCAACTGACCAAGGAGGCAACAGGGATGGGCCTAACAACTACGGTTGCATATAGAGTTCTCGGGAGCGGCACTCTCAGCCCTCGGGCTGAGGCGGTCCCTACGACACAAACTGGGAACAGGAGGTGCATAGCTAGCCCTCGCAGTGAGGGGAGCACACCCTAGCTCGACCAGAAGGCAGTGCCAGATTAAAAGGACAGTCCAGCAGGACTCAAAGGGCTTTTAGATTGTCAGCTGTTAGTAGCCGAATGTAGTCCTATGCTCTCCATCTTGATAGAGAGCATAGACCAACGGGACCCAATAACCATACATGTCTGAAGAGCTATCGCTCCTCAGAGCTAAAGCACTCAGGAAGGGTTTCCGCAGAAACACCTCTCACTCGTACCTCCGGGAAAGCAGTGTACTCAAGCCCACTCCACGGAGGGGCGATTCACTGGTTCGACCGTAAGGGCAGTGTGACAGGGAGATGCAGACGGGCCTGACCATCTATTGAACTGCAGAGTGGAGTTAAGGAGTGAAGCCCCTCAATGCCATAGCGAGAGGAGCTCTAATTCAGAGAATGTGCATGATGGTTAAGTGGATGTCTCAAATCTCAGGAAGCCTCTCGATGCGAGACATGAGTAGCACGTCCTGGCCGGGGCAGCTTCTCGAAGCAAACACCCAGCCAGGACGTCAGGGAGCACATCACGAAGCATTACTCTCCGAAAAGGCTCAGCCTGAATGGAGGACCCGCGAGTCCTGGGGTTGCAGCGCTATACTGGGGACCTGAAGGCCAAGGAGGCTCCCGCAGAAGCCTAGCGACTTGGCTGCATGATCCAGCAAGCATGAGGCCGAAGATGTAGGCTATCATCCAAACTGGATCCAGTACGGACGGGTGAGACCATCACCACAATCAGTCGACGGATCGAGAGGTTCTGACTTCAGCAGGGGAGGTACTCATGGAGGTCCTACCCCACCACAGCTCCCATGGAGGTCCAGCATGAGAGACTGCAATGCAAGTGCAGGAGGGTCCTGCCTAACCTTGGTCAGACAGAAAGGGTGGTGGCTTTAGCAAGCATCAAGGAGGCTCGCAAGCCAACACTTGAGCACAGAAAGTCATACAAACTCTGCAGAAAGAAGGGCTCCCGGAGTGCAGTATAATGTGGTTAGATCATGTTATAAATCATCTGTCCAGTAACTGCAAACAGATACCCACATCATACAATTCCTTAGGAAATTACTGATAGGGAAGATTTCCCATCATGTCCTTTCCATGTTCTGCCCATGAGCCGCGAATCGCGGGCAATGGGCAGATAATTCTTACCGCACCCTCAACACGCAGCATGTATTCAGCTCCCACAGGAGCTAAACACGCTCCGCCCACGTGCTAGATCACCTCAGAAATCAAGCAAGAATGGAGCCGCCGCCGCGAATGCGTCGCTATTCCTGTGAGAGGCGAACACACTCATGCAGACACGGGTATTACAACTCGGGTAAATAGTGAAGCACTCACCTTCCCTTTCAGTAGTCCCGCGAATGCATCACGATGAGCACAAGCAGTCTCCTTGTGAGTCGAGCACATTAAATTCATGCCTATTCCTCACGAGAAACAAGCAATGAATGCAACGAGTGCATTCAACTCCCTTGAGAGCTGAACGCGCTTGCTCTTCACCACACACACAACCCGCGAGACGTGTGAAACTGCAGGTATCAGAGCAAATCCTCCGGCGAGAGAACATGCACTCCTAGTCGTGCTTAGCTTCTGCTAGCATAAACAAACAGTCAGTGAAGACGAAGAAGAGGATGACGTGTTCTCCCGGCGCCCTTTTATACTGTGGTCGCGCTGGGTAGTGACGTCATAGGCTGTCGCCGGCCAATGTTACTGGCTGTGTCCAAATTCAGGGTCTACATCCTTCGGAGTACTCATTTGAAGGATGTTACGTCACAGCGCCGCGACGAAGGCTGTCCAAATTCGTAGGATCCTTCAAATGCGGCCCACAAATACGTCCTCCTTTTCCCCGAATTGGAAGGATGGGTGTGGTGGATCCTTTCCCGTCCTACCTATCCCATAATTCTTTTCGGCAGAGCGTAATGGCGGACGAAGCGAGCGGTAGCGGAGTGGGAGAGGAGTATGCTTTTCGATGTAAGTTTTTTAAAAACTGGCTTTTCAGAATACTTAAAAACAAATAAAATAGGCTATAATGAATACCTGGATGTGACTGTCTTGTAGTCTGATATAAAAAACTCTCCGACAACGAGCAAAGAAAGTATTTAATTTATTTAATTGCTTTATTTCTTCCAAAAGAATTAAAATGAGGAGAATAACTCTTTGTTTGTCCATTTTCCCCGCTTTCAGTTTAGCGCTGTCAATGGTTGCTGGGGCCATGTGATACAAGCAACGGGTAGCAGGGAGGGAACTGAAAGAAGGGTAGGCTGTCCAAATTCACAAACACCGACTTCCGGGTTTTGCGGACGTCGGAGGATCCCTCCTCCTTCAACCGGGTAGGAAGGATCCTAAGGAGGATGCAGACCCTGAATTTGGACACAGCCACTGTCGTGTTTAGATGTATGCTTCAGACACCGGTCACGCTGACGCTGTTCCCCATAGCGACCCCTAGAGGACGCAGTTCGATGTTCCCTTGAAAGGGAAAGTATTTTAACATCAAAAGTATTTGTAAGACATTTCCTGAGAAATGACTTTCATTTGTTATTGTTCATTTACAGTACAAGTGCTTCTTGTGTGCTCAATGAAATGCAAAATCTCATTAGTCAAACACTAATTGAAGAGACTCTTGTATTTCAAGTGCTATAGGGGAAAAACACTGGCATCTCAAAGTACACTGTCATCATGCAGAAAAAATCACCTTAGATTCTTCAAAAATGTCAACATTTGTGTTCCACAAAACGTACAGGTCTGAAACATGACGGTGAGGAAACAATGACAGAAATTTATGTTTGAACCATTCCTTTAACAGCCATCTCAAAGTACACATCCTGCGAACAACATAGTGCTGACAAACAGTGTTGTGTAGTATCTGGCCTCAGTGGATTTGAGATCTGTTCGCTCTGTATGTGAGCAGAATCCTGTCAGTGTGGAGCCTCATACAGCAGCTGAGTGCAGCCTATCTTCCTCGTCTCTGTGGTAATAACGTTTCCCATCAGTCTGTAATGGATCACCTCCAGGCTTCATCTGATTGAGAGGGCGAGGGGAGGCTGGTGCTGGCCAGAGCTTCAGGCTGGCTCGGTCTCAGCATCGCTCTTCCTCAGGGAGCTTCCTCGGGGGCTTAATGCACTATTGATTTGTTTAGCTAATATATTTTTTCTCTTTCCACAGCGGAGGGTTCATATTCTGTCAGTCTTTGATGTCTCACGCAGGAGAGTGTTTATGAAAGGACTAAAATTCACTCTTTCTTCAATGAAGTAATAAACATCATTTTGCTGCATCGCATTGATGCATATATATTGATCCATGCATATGTCCTTCTACAATTTAAGCGTGAAGCTTAAAAAAAACTGATCTTAAAATCACTGGATTCTGGCATTAAACAGCTTTCTGGCATTTGAAAAAGGTTTTGTATTTTTTTTTTTTTTTTTTTTATAATTCTTTCCCGGGAGGACTCTTGGGAAATGGAAACTGCTTTGAAAAAGTAATCAAATCTCAGGGGCAGCAAAGCCATTGAGTTTTCCCCTAAGAGCTTGGCTCACTTTGTTCTCGTCTAAAAATTTTTTTAGAAATAAAATGATACTTGGAGATACATCTGCAGTCATGCCCTAGAGATCCTCTGGCTTCTTCTCCTGTCAAAAAGCTCCGTCATCCACCAGGGATGGAAAAGGTCAAATAAATGTTAATAGGAAATCCAATTTTGACCGAAACGTTAAATGTAAATGGAAAACATCCTGTAGACATAACAGCCTGTTCTGCAGCGCTCTTGACAAGTCATTACTGCAACAAAGCCTAATTAGCATTGTTAATCAGCATTTTCATCTGTATTACAACAATTAATGGAACTGGAAGGCTATGCTACATCTTCACCGTGAAGAATTAATTATTAGCAATCAGATCACATTAGCCCAGCAAAAGTGGTTATAAACTCGCTGTGAAGGAGAGCCTTTAATGAGATGGCAAAGCAATCTGAATAACTTCCTTGCAGCAAATCTAAAATAAACTTCATCAGTTATGAATATATGGAAATAGAGTGTGTATGCATTGATAGGCTACTGAATTTTAAAAGAGCGAGTCATGACATAGAAACACTAATGCATAGTTTAAGAAAATGCATAGCCTAATCAGATTAGATCAAATTATTGCCTGTATTTATTTACAGAAACATGCATACTGGTATCTCAAAAGATATCTTGTCCTTGCCTAACTCTTGTGACAAAATGGTGAAGGGAAGGTTCATGGCCTTAGGTTAAGTGTTTTGCTCAAAGCACAGAAGAAGTGGCCCTTGAGGATTCGGCCTGATGTTCCTGCTCACTGAGCCACCTGCCTCTAACCACCACTATTGCCCTACAAAGGGGCAGCAGAAACATTACAAATGAAAACACATGGCTGTAACCAAAAAGCTAATGGTTTGACCTCCAGCTCTCAAGTGAAATGAGCAAAATGCCAGAAGTCTTGCTATAAAGGTTAGGACCATGAGCGAGGCACTTAACGATTGACTATGACTACATATTATTTAGAAACCTTTCCATTGCTGTGCCTGCCTTGCATGTACATTCATGTGTGTATATTTTTGTAACTTATCCTAACCTACACTACTGTTCAAACTTTTGAGGTCTGGATTTTTTAATGTTTTAAAATGTCAAAGGCTGCCTTTATTTGATTAAAATACAGTAAAAACTGTTAAATATTATTACAATTGTAAATCACTGTTTTCCATCCTAATATATTTTGAAATATATTTTATTCCTGTGATGCAAAGCTGAATTTTCAGCAACCATTACTGCAGTTTAAGTCTCTCAAGATCCTTCAGAAATCATTCTAATATGCTGATTTAGTGCTTAAGAAAATTTCTTATTATTATCATCAGTTGTGCAAATGTTTTCACAAAAAATTCCACTATTATTATTATTTACATTATTTTTGTAGAACACAAGCAGATTTTTTTAAAGAAACTTTTGAAGTTTTTTTGAACTAGATATTGTGTTTAAGAATGTTATAAGTTACATGGCTTGCATGGCTTTAGAAGACTAGGAATGTTTCACACGAGCAGTATGGACACTTTATAGTGCCTTTTTCATGGTGCTGTTGTAGTTACATTTAGTGCTATGTCATATGTGCTTGTTTATGTCATCGTGTGAAAAAAAAAAATCACCTTTCTTCAAAAATTTCTATATTTGTGTTCTACAGAAAATCAAACAAACATACAAGTTTGAAACAACATGATGGTGAGTAAATAATTGTCATTCTTGTCTGGAATGTTTCTTGTGCTAAAGACACAGCACTTTTTAAATATTTTGATTCTTTGTTTTAAGTGACTTAAGTAAAGCGAGTCCATAGGAAGTCGTGTCAGCTCCAATTACTTTCAGCTTAGATGCTAAATTTAAGTAGCTCGCTGGCGGAATTAAGGTGGAAATAAGAATGAGAGGAAGAGTTTGCTCCTCCATTAAAAAGAGCGACTGGTGGGGAACAGTGGTCTTGTGTGAATTAGCTAGAGGAGAAGGAGAGACTGGCCTCCTAACCTTCATTAGCCACTGTCAGTTGCCTGTGTCAAATTGGACAAAGCTTGTCGCCAGATAGCGACCAAGAGCCCGCAGGGAAAGGGCGAAGACAAATTGCCGCCACAAAGAGATAAGGCCGTTATTAGAATCCTTCCCATCTCCAACAAATGAGGAGAGAGCACCCCATTAAAAAACAGCCTGAAGAGTACATGACATCCCCGCTCCATACAATGCTGTCATAATGGCGCGTTTCTTCTTCTCTCTGGGTGGACCTCAGTTTGGCTGTGGACATGATAACTATTACTATCCCACAATGAACAGGACATGTTATAGGAGTCAGACGACTACTATGTGATGCCATATTAAGCCTGTGAAGTGCAATAGTGATGTTCGGGTTTCAGCAAACTGTAAACGATACTTGTATTTGAGGACAGTGATAGATGGGAGAGAAGAGGATGACCGGAGCCACAAAGTTCCAGCAAATGACACAGTGCTTATTTAGATGGGAGTCAGAGTGACAATTCACGATCACAGATGGACCGTTTCCAGAAGAGGATGCGTGCCCGGACAGAGAATGAACATATGGCCAAATAACAATTTAAGGGAAAAGGGGTAAAAGTGCCTCATGTCTGTGGACTCTCGCCACAGCTGGTTTTAAATCACTACACAGACGTTTATGCTCATGTGCACTGACTGTCTAGACTTTACATATGCTGTGATCCAGACAACCAGATGAGGCAGTTTGTACCACAGAATTCCATCAAACAATAAATTCGCAAGACCGACTTCGATTTGCACGTGTTTGTTGGATCCATGCGTTTATGGGGCTGAGATTTGCCAGATGTTGTTGTAGACCCACAGGGCTGATGCAAGGCGCTGTTATTGCTAGACTGAGTCTGTTTGCCTGAGGCAAGCGATGTTTGAGTAAAACCCCTGGAAATGTTTGAGGAAGTTTAGCTTTTTCAGACAGAAATCAAATAAATGTTTCTTTCAAATCTCCCTAGCTATCTTTTTTCCCCCAATTATACTCCATTTCCACAAAAAACATCTAACAAATAAACAAAGTTCCTTCGGATACAAGTGATTTCTCTGTCCATCCCTTGAGACAGGCAGATGTTTCCAGTGCATCCATGCTGTCCCACTAAACACACACACACACACACACACACACACACACACACACAAAGGCAAGATAAGGACTTGACCAATCTGCAGGGCTTCTGGGAAATTAAAGCATTTTAATGCATCTTAGTGTTTTTATTTCATTATAAGTGCACTGAAATGTTGGGGGGAACAAATCTCAAATTGATTTGTCTGTTCAGCTGCACAGAAGAACATCATCCTCTTTGAGATGCGTTATCATAATAGTCCATAATGCTGAGAGGTAATTACTGTTCAGCCAAACTTATGGATCTATTCTGTGATTCAGAGTCTCATTTCCACTCACTATACAATACTTCAGCTGTTCCTGCAGGACAAAGTGCTAAATCCACCACAGCATAATTTATAGCTGATTTTTTATGCAATTTTAGAGCTTTTTAAAAGTTCTGTCGACTGAGAGTTTAAGACTGAAGGCCCTGATATACTCTCTGCAAAGTTTGTTCTCATTCTTCACTAGGGATTAAACAGAAGTTTGAAATAGCTGAGTAAAGGTATACTGTTCGTGAACATTTCAACGGCGCACATGCTGCTGGAAGCGACGCTTAGATGAATATATAAATATGTGCTGCACGCTATGCCTCCCAAATATGACAACAAAACTGATAAAAGAGCTGTTAAAGGAATACTCTACCCAAAAAGAATGAAAATTCTGTTGTCATTCAAACACGCTCATGCGGACGTACTTTCTTCAGTATTTCTTACTTTCTTCAAGAATCACTCTTTCTATTATAATTACAACTTCAGTTTCATAAAGCAGCTCTCCAGTGTATTTTTCACTTGTGTCTGACCTTGACAGGAGGAAGGAACGAATATTAATCTGAAGTTTTTCAGAAAGTTTTGAACCCACAAAATTCATTTTGGCCATATTTTGTTCACAATGATGTTAGTTCCATTTTTTGTTCAATTTCACTTGAAGTATATTGGTGTCTTTAAGGGCTGAGTAACTTCAAAATTACATCCAAAAAAGATGAAGTTTCTCAACTTATAAAAATAATCATCAGCAAACATTATTAGATTAGACATTAGGTAGTTATGAGTTTTACTTCTCTACTTTCCCCACTGCTTCCCGAAAAAAAAAAAAAAGAAAGAAAAATCCTTTGATTCTTGTATTTTTAAAAAATTCATATTTCAATGTACATGAACTACCAAACTTTTTGAAAGAAAAAATTCCCTAAGAAATCCCTGTTCTGTGATGTTTAATTAATTTGCTTTATTTCCCAGAAACATCAGGCTAATGATATGCTGCAGCAGGATTTCAACAGGACGGATCAAAACATCTTGGTTTCCAGTTGTCAGGCTTACTGTGGAATTCTTCTGGATGGGATTGACAGAGAAAACACTGCAAGCACAAAATGCATTTTTTCACAACACTGCACATTGGTTGCAGTTTAAATCAACCAAACTAAAATGCTTTGGAAATGTTGTGTTAGGTTCAGAATGTCAAAATATGTACATTTCGAGTTGACAAAAGCCTTGTGAAAACTCTGTTGTATTAATAATTTAGAATAAATTTCTACATAAAATTGATTACCCATCTCCTTATGACATCCTCCTCCTGGTGATTTCTTTCAGTGCACTGAAAGTTACAGAACTTAGAACTGCACAAAAAAAAAAAAAAAAAAAAAAAAACCTTTATATTTAACATGGTCTAAGGCCAAAAATCTTATTTGGGCACAATTGCCCATCCTTACCCACTGGAACTGAGCAGCACATACTCGCTCACAGCGCTTACAGCTACTGTAATGTGGAGGAGTGAGACAGCTGAAGGAGAGAAATGGGTGGCACTGTGAAAGGCGATTAGGGTTCCCAGCGGTCGCCATGGTGCAGAGGATGATTGATGTGATTAATAAAGCTGTCGTGATCATTGCTCTCAGTGCCAATCTGAGAGTTAGCCCGAGTGTTTCCGCTCAGACGCAGTGAATGTTTCCCACTGGCACCCTGAGCTCTTACCTAAACCCTCCCACCCAGTCGAGTTCCTCACTTAAACCTGGTGCCAGTAAATATACAGCTCATCAAAATGAATAAAGCATTTCCACCTCTATATATCACATACAGTCTGCATTCACATACACTAGCATTCACAATTTAGGAGTCTGTAAGATCTTTTTTTGCAAAAAAAAATTGTATGCTGACCTATTAGATTTATTCATATTAATAACAATGTAACGTCACTTTTACAAATGCGTTCTTGCTGAATTAAAGAATTCATTTCTATCCTTTTTTTTTACTGTGTGTTCAGTGTCGCTATGCAGTTTGACTAGCAAGAGGTTTCTAACATAAAGGGCCTTATGGGGCAATAAATCATTGTATCCTTGAGCAAACAATTAATTTCAAGTCGCTCCAAGAAGATTATCTTTGGGGAAATGGTGCTAAATGGCAACTACTACTAGGATCGGACCGATTGCTCACTGTTATTTTCTGACATACACATAATATAGTCCCAAACCAAGTTCTTTTCTTCTGTTATTACCTGTGCAGCCTTCGGCCACAGCAGGTTTTGGTCTCAAATCAAAAACATGTGACATGAGGGCCTAAACATTGAAAAACAAATAGGAGGTCTCACTTCATTGAGTAGCCTAATGGGTATGTGAATTGAAAGCTGCGTTCAATTTTGTTTGTGTTTTTCCTTGACATTTAAAGGGTAAAAAAGAACAAAATCACAATGCACACTTTCTTAGGGTCTCCGAGATGATCACAGCAACTTTTTTACCGAAGCCACACATCTTGAAAATGCATTTTTTTCTTAAAAATCAATATTGATCTCAGAAGGTGAAAGCTCATTTTTTCCCACTTGTTTCTCTATATGATGGCTTATTATGCATTCAGTGACTCAGATGAGCTATTGTGTCGAATGCACTGGAGTAATCACAAAGTTACCGTCTTATTGTCTGCAGCCTGGTCAAACAGAGTGTGCAGGAAGGCTTGATCAATGGTGATATGCAGTGTAATTAATCCAAACTTGACCTGCAGGTCAGCAGATACCTGCAGGCGACTGAGTGGAGTGGCTAAATATGCAATTACAGTCTTTTGTAATTGCTTATGACCTCAACTGTCAGTTCTTGTTTGGACATGTCTAGTTCAGGAGCGCTTGAAAGGAAATTACCGAATGGGCAATAGTCAAACGGGTTCTCGTATCTGCAGTGTTAAACTTCCTTGAATTATAACGGTAATTGCAGAACTTCTTGAGATGACGGTGCATGTTTTTGTGTAGTATAGAGATGATTACTCCTTCCTCGCCAGCAGAGAAGTTCTGGTCCATTACAAGAGAGAACAATTTAAGTCTTGAAAGATGCTGTTTAGTTACAAATCCAGCCATTATGTTTAGAAAATGAGCACAGCTAAGCTGTTCAGAGATGAAAATGCTGCTGCTAACGGCATGCTGTCACACCCCAAGGAAGAAAATTTACTTAGCCACTTCAATTCAAGTATGCTGGAGAAAAGAACTGAATAACAACAAACAAAAAGTAACAAACTGTATGAAAGGACGAATGATTATTAATACATAAAAGGTATTAGATTCAATCTGACACGCTGTACCGTTTGGTTTTCTTTCGAGTGAAGAATCTATTCGATTAACTTGTCTCTGTGTAAGGTGCAGTGCCTTTAAAGATAGTTGTCAAAAAAGAAACTAAAGGCAAAGCTGACATGATTCCAGATGAGGTAATGAGTTTTGTTCAAGCCGGTTTTCAAAGCAGGCTGCTGGCTGAGCAAATTGAGGAAAAAAGCCCAGAGCAAGCTGGCCTCTAACTATCTACACAATAATACTGTCCTTACCTGAAAAGAATGCTCCAGGTTCAGTACAAGTTAAGCTCAGTTGATATAGCATTATGTTGATTACCACAAAAATAATTCCCACTTGTCCCTCCTTTTCTATAAAAAAAGCAAAAAACTGGATTGCAGCAAAGTACAACAGAAGTCAATGGTGCCAAACTGTAAATGTTAAAATATTGGTTTCAGTATAGCCACAATATACATAAACAATATGTGTTAATGTGATTTTACTGTAAAAAGAAATAAATAAAATAGTTTTTTTAAAATAAAAATGAGTAAAATGATTATTTTCTGAATATAATACCGTAATATATATATATATATATATATATATATATATATTTATATACATACTGTGGTGGACAAAATTATTAGAACACCTGACAGATCTTTCTTACCTCCAAAACATGATTTCATTACATAGTGTTCATTAAAATATGCAGATGGTTGCTCTGAGCACAACAAATATCAGATGAAGTGAGTCGTACTGTTTTTAATCCACTTTTAACTTTAAAATGTCGTACTGTTTTTAATCCACTTTTAACTTTAAAATTTAATCCATTTTTAACTTTAAAATATGTCCACCTTTTGCAGCAATTACAGCAGCACATATCATGGCATATATATTTCCTGAGAACTTCAACACTAATGTTATCCCATGCCTTCTGCAACTCAAGCCAAAGGTTTTTCTTTGAATGTACAATAGATCTGTTTTTTTTTTCCAACTCGCCCCAAATTTGCTCAGTGGGGTTGAGGTCTGGACTTTGAGGGGGCCAGTCCATCATTTTCACTGTTCCAGTAGATTCTTTTTTACAGTCTATGGTTCCAGCAGATTCCTTCCGTCGCAGGTAGTTCTGGCAATAGTTTGTTTTATGGGTATTGTAATGGCCAATTCAACAAAAACAACTGAAACCTCTTCAATAAGCCAAGTGTTCTAATAATTTTGGCCACCACTGTATATATATATATATATATATATATATATATGTATATGTATGTATAGTGTGTAATGTTATATCTAAAAACCCTAAAGTTTGCAGAAAGATAATTTAAACAGCTCTACAGCTCAAAGATACACATTTTAACAGAAGAATTCTGTTAGTGCTTTTAAATTTTGGCTTTCAAATCCTTATCCTGACTGCAAGTGCCTCACTGTAACCTGTGACCAAAAAAATAAAACATAATAAATAAATAAAAATACCCTTTTTTTGTTTGCAACAAATGTTGCTGAATAAACTTAAACCGAATATTCCTTTAATCCTTTCTTAAAAGGATAGTTCACTCAAATGAAAATACTGTAACCATTTACTCACTCTGTCACTGAAAACCTGTTTTTTCATTTTTGGTTGAACCATCCCTTTAAAGCACTGGACCTTGTTATTGCACGTGCAATGGCAAATCCCACCCCCATTCACAGTGACATGTTAATATTTTATACAACTGTTAGACATGACAAAATGCCCAAGGCTTTGGTTAGAGCACCATTGTTTCCATCCCTTTCTCCACTTTTCTTTTCCCCTCTATAATGTTGTATATTTCTGGACCTTTAAATAACTACTGCCCTCATTATCCAAATATGGAAGTGTACAGTGTATCACATAATTAATTTGATTAGAGTATATTAATCTCAAACCATTTCTGCACAGATACACACAGCGGGGCCAGAGATGTGATGGCACATCTGCCCCCAGTGCAGTTGTTTCAGATCATTTATGTAATATCACCTTTTTCTAGGTTTGTCATCTTATCTCCCTGGGGCCAAATCTTGCCCTGGAGAGAAGGTTGGATGGGAATAAGAGCAGCACAGATTTATGGGGCAGACCACAACATTACAGACCACTGAGCAGCAATGAATAAAGAGTTTTAAAATGAAAAAAAAAAAGATGTTGCTAACCTGTATATTGTATAACGCTCAGAATGCCACATATATTATGCAACTCAGGCCAAGCGACAGCTAGGGTGGAAGAGAACAAATAAAACATTTTTTCATTGAAAAAATCCCTGGTGTTGAAATGCAATCATTATTGGATCAGGCTGATCCAAAGTCTCAGCTTTCATTTCTCTAACGCACAGTTGCTCAAACTCTCTCTCTGTGTGACGGAGGGGTTTAGGATGGTTAAGATGATGTGGGTCTCTCTGCTACTCACAGTGTGTGTTTAGAACAGTGACCCCCCCTCACCCCCCATACCGCCTGTCAGCTTAGTGTCTGTTGCAGGCTCCAGCTTTCCCTCTCTCACTCTTGCCCGTCTTCACCACCCAGCGCAAATCCCTCTCTCCCGACTGACTCTCCGCTCAAAGCTTCAAGCTCAGAGCTCTGTGTAGTTTTAAAATTGTACTCTCCAGATCATAAAAATGCAATTTATGCATGCACATTCACACACACATACACAGGAGCACAGCCATTTACACTTCCTTGCACACACATGGTTCTGTATTGCTTGAGAAGAATTATAACAACAGAGTTCTGTCGGGACACTCTACCTTTAATAAAAACTTAATAGGAAAAACATGTAAAGTGGTGAAAAATGGGTTGCAGGTCTGTTCTGAATGACAACAGGGAAAAAACAATGCTAAATGCAAAAAATAAAATGTGATTAATTATAGATAGCAGGCTTTTCATCGAGAAAAAACGTGATTAAGAGACAACAAATCATACATTATGATACAGTGCATATTCATCTGTTGCGTAGCAGAAGCTAGTCAAAAAAGCTAACCATGAACAAAACCACACAAAGATAAATTTGCTTACAAAGAATAGAAACATGGTTTGTACTGACCATTATGCAGTGGATTTTTGATTTTCAAGTGACATTTAAAAAACAAACAAACGTGATTTTAAGTCTTTTCTTCTATCCAGAAATTTATGCTAGTAATTTTGCATATTTTTGGGCCACAATGTCATAGTGACATTAAGAAATTGCAACATTTGATTTAAAGGACATCTTCACTTGTATGATAAACAACTTTGACATCGAGTGGTGGCACAAAATAATAAAGTAAAATCTATATTCTTCTTCTTCATTAGTTTTGAGGAAATAAAATACTTAAACTCAAATAAATAGTTTGTGTCCAATTAATATCCAACATATTTCAGCTTTAGGAAATTCGCAAGGTCAGCTATTATGTCAGTTAAATTGTTGGCTTATTAAACAAACTAACAAATGGTATTAGTTAAATAGTAAACATAAACACACACAAACATTACTATATATATATATATATATATATATATATATAGACTCTATACACAAACATGAGTGCACAAGTTCACCACTGATACTTTCCATCTACTTAAGTTGCTGAATTTCTGTCGACACACTTCCAAAGCTTCTCATTCTCATCTGTTTGATAAGGTATATGTGTGCATGTGTTGAGAACGTTTACAGTCATGTGAGCTGCTGCTGCAACAATCATCCAACTTCCATGGGCAACAGTAACCATGGCAACTGGCATTCTAGAGGCCTGCAGCACACAGTCAGGCCTGAAATGTATAAAATATCAAAATATTCTATTGTAATTCTTCAAACACAGCACAACCATGATGTGTATTTGCACAAGGCAGTGATGCAGGAGCATGGATGTCTAACTGCAAACTGAAGGAACACAAGCTTGGCTAGTGAACAACAGAGGTATTGTTTATATCCTCATGCAATGGTATACCTGTAATACCTCTGAGAGCACATCACGCCAATAACGTAACGGAATAATGAAACGAGCCATGGGGCCAGATCTCACAGGAACAGGGAGAGAAAATCACTTACTGCCTTCAATGATTGGAAAATGTGCATGTGACAAGCCAAGATGCATCTCTGTCAATGAGTTGATTTAGCAGAGTGGGAGGAGAAAGACAGTGGGGTGCTACAGGAATGAAACCTTGTGCAAATGAACAGATGCTGAAGGGATTTCGGCTTTCTTTCATTATTAACAGTAGGACTTTTCATAAGATTTCACATTCATTCTGTCCCCTTGACATGCTAGGACATTTACATTGTACTGGAGAGAAATATGAATGGGTATAAGCAGATATGCAAAACAATTTTATGATTAGATCCTGTACGATGGGATGTGAACTGAAACGGACAGATAATTTTTGCACTGTGGTGACAATGTACAAAAAACTGTTCAAGTCCCATTAAGAAGATAAAGAGTATTGAGAGAGCTTATTTACGGAAATAATGCACCATGAAATATGCAGGAAGATCATAATTCAGAACACTTTTGTGATTTCTAATCCACCTATTCAGTGAAGGAGAAAAAGAGAAACCGAGCAAAAGAAAAGATTATTCTGTTTTTTGTTTTTTTTTTGGAATGCCTATAGCCATTTTCAAGAGAAGTTTGTGGATCGCAACTCTTGAGCAGATGTCTTTTTAAGGTCGAGGACTGGTATGTGCACTGAAAGCGCTATAATCTATTAATAATTCAAATAAATGTAAAAATAAAAAATGGGTAAATATAAAATAAACAAATAAATATTAAAAATAAAATAAAAATTTTAAAACGCATGTTTACGGTCATTTTTTATGTTGCACATCAAAAACGTCAGTCAAATTTACACAAATTAAAGCCTATTTCTAGAACTACATTTATTGCACAAGTTTACATATAAAGATCCCTGTTTTTTATAACTAGTACTGCAAGTGCTGTATTTTTAATTTTTTAAATCTATTTGCAAGCCAAATATAAAACAGTTATAAAACAGTTCAGTTATACACAATATTCCACTGAACTTCATTTCATTGGTTTTCATAAACCAGGACTTGTCCGACTTGTCCTCTGTGTGAATTCAGATACAGGAACCTGCCAACAGCAGACCTGAACTCCTGCACACCTGCAGCTAATGGCAGGTTTATTCATGTGCCAGAACACATACTGAGCCAGAGACAGAGAAACACAGAAAGAGCGAGGGGGGATGGAAGGACATGAAAGGGTGAGGAAAGCACAGAAAACAGGAAAAGAGAAGAAGAAGACGACAGCATCAAGCAAAGGTCAAACCTCCTTAGCAGATGATAAACTGTGTCCGATTTTTAAAGGAACAGTTGAATCAAAATTAAAAATTCTGTCATTTACTCACTATCATGGTGATTCAAAATTTATTTGTTTTGTGGAACACAAAAATATCTTTGCCAATATGAAGACTAGAGTTGTTAAGCTTTAAAACACCATTAAAGTATTATAAAAGTGGTCCATACAACTATTTACATTCAGACATTTACAGTACCACCCCTGACAAATATAATAGCACTCAAATGCTATTGATTTTCATATTCAATAAAACACTATATCTTAAACCATGCCAATTAATCTTCATTATTTCTCTGTATCTAAAAGAATATTAATTAATAATGTTTAAACCTTATTCATAGACAGCAAAGTATAGGTCTCTTAAGAGAATTAATCATTTCACTCTCCTATTTTCATTATAGGTTTAAAACAATTAGCCAAACTTCATCTTAGACCTACCATATTCAGCTAGATTTCAATAGAACTATATTCAAACAATAGCTGATCCTCCATTCAGTGAGGAAATTAAATATTTCAATTCAGTGAGAAATTAACACAGGCATTAAGTTGTAATTAAACTTTTCTCCATTAAGAACCCAGCCAAACCCTGGAGATTTCATCTTTTGTGAAACAACAATAAACGCATTCATTTCCACAATAACGTTGATACCCTTGCTGCATAAACTCATAGACTTATCTGGTGATAGACAGAACTAATTCATGAGGTAAAACAAGCACAAATCACAGATATGTCCATTAATGTTTTCATTTCTTACTATTGAATGCTTTTCAAGATAATGAGAACAGTTTCTGTGACTACATAAATCTACAGTTACTGCCTCAAAATGTTTTTTTCACCTGTTCATCCACATCCTTATTTCGCAAAAAAGAAAGATTTTATTTTCTTATAAAGTTTATAGAACATAAAATATGAAGTATTTCCATGATATAGTCACACCAACCAAAAAACACTAATAGCGCATTCCTGTCAAGCGTCTCTTATAAACACTGATAAACATTAACATTTATCTTGCCCCAATCTAGTTAAAACTGCTCTCATTCATGTAAACAAATCATAACCACAGATCTAGCATTAATTACTTCATATTTTGATTATTATACAAAAAAAAAGAACAGAAAAAAGATGATTGCCTCAGTAATTGGCTGTGCTAATGGTTATTGTTTCCAATGCGCATTCATAAGCATGTTTAATTGTAAGGTGAGCGCATACAGCATGCTGTCCCCTCAGGAGCCGTGGTTTCCGGTCACAATATCAATCAGCTAAATGAGATTGGCCCATTAAATAGCTTTAATTACCTAATCACTGAGGCAGGACAGAAGCATGGAATCAATTTAAAAGGATCATGTAAAAAATGACTTGTTTTCAAGAGCAATATTTCAAAAGTGCCACTCCTAAAGATGACTGACAGGAATGCTTATGAAGTCATGGTGGGCTCTGCTCGGGAAGTGCCTGTAATTTAAACTCCATAAGTTTTGTGGCTTACAGTATGAATATGTCTGCCTTAAATTTATCTAAGCTAGTGTGCTCCAAAATTCGCATGACCTACAACACCTATATAAATACACACACATTTACTATTTTCTATATGGTGAATGTGCACCATGTAAAGCTGAATGAATGATTCCTCCAGTATAATTATTTTCAAGCGGGACAACCCCGGGTTATTGTCATTCTAAACCTTGCTTAAATCACAAGTAGAGAAACGTTTGGAAAAGCAGGGTTAGCATCGAATTTAGCATGAACTTGAAGAATCATGCGCATTGACGTATTTCCGTGGCTGAAACCACACATCGTCTGATGTTCATTTATGTTTATTTGGTGCTGTAACTAGTAGAAAACTAAGGCGCTACAGCGATCTGGCATGACACATAAAAGAGCCACAAAACTGTATTGCTTGTTTGAATTTCTTACAAAACGAAAAAAAAAATTTGAAAGCTGAGACTTTGTTTCATAGCAAATGTAACCTGGTCTCTCCGTGTCCTTTTTGCTCTGCGATGCAGTTTTCACTGTCCCAGAACATGAGGAGTCGAAAAGCTTGAAAAACCCTATAGCGTGCTCCATGCTCAAGTCAATGTGAACCACAAAAAGAATTCAGCCAATTCATATTCTACACAGAATGCTGTATTTTGAAGCGCTATGGAGGATATGGACTAAGTAAACTAAACACTACTGACTGTTTTCAAATAAAGAGACAAGCTCTTCGATATATTTTGCCTTGACTTCTTGTTTCAATCAGAACTGTGTTTAAGAGAAAAGCTGCGCTCACTAAGCCATTTTGCAGAGACTATAAATGCAGTATATTCTGTTTTAAATGCCAAGGAAATGTTGAACAAAAATGACCCCACCGGACCCTCATATAATTAGGCAAAGGCACAACCTTGTCTGCGAGGGGGCTGCTAATTGCATTTTTTGTGGACAATTCCAGTGCTCTCCTTCAGTCATACTGTGTGCTCCTGCAGTGACCACTGCTACATAATGACCTCACTGTGTGATTAAAACTGTCCTCAACAATTACTGCTTATGATCTCCTTGACAACACTGGTTGAGCTGGGGTGAGGCAAGCAGGGTGAAAATGAGCTGCTGAAATGGACAATGATGAGTCTCAAGCGCCCCATGGTTCAGATTCAGGGGTTAATAAAGGCCAATGGAGTAATAATAGCTTCTGAATGCTGACCTCCTCACATCAGGTCGAATATGCATCTGAGACAGGGTGTCTGAGTGAATTGAGTATGTTTCCACAGCATTAAAGAAGCTTTGAGACATGATTTCAACAGAATAATGACATCAATAGCATTCCATTTTAGCAGGTTTTCACACTGCACAGATTAGAGCTAATCTAGACCTCCAGGCATGAGCAGAAACACACATACACTCACTGCAGCAAGACAGATATGCATGCATCCCGCTTCCTATAGTTTTTTTATTACCAGCCGACCCTGGTGGGGAAATGTTGTGCTTTTACATGGGGAATTATGGATAAAACTCCACTAGCCACCTCAGGCAATGGAAAATACAAACTTCATTCCTGAGCTTCTATTAGCATGCAGGAAATGTATTCTGAAAAGCTCACCTGGCTATTCCTAGCACTGGGTGGTTAGGACGGAACAGGGGGAAAAAATCTGGGAACAATACAAGGCTCTGAATATTTCATGGACATGGTGTGAATGCCCTCATGAATTTTTCAGCTCACAGACGGATTGGAAAGGTGGGAAGGGAATGCTGTAGGTAGTCAGTCACAGACGGAAACCATAATGCCATCCATTTCACTTACTCTTGTACTAGTGCATTATGAGAATGCTGTTGTGAATGGCTTGAGGAGCAATGTCACTTTTGAGTTTTAGAGGTGAAGAAAAACTTGTGATTGATGAATGGTGTTTAGTGTGTTGCCCACATCAACAGTTTCATCAAGATTTAAAACTGAACTGCACAAATTAGTTCCAAATTACTTCCATTAGTTAATGGAATAGCTAACATGAGATAATGAACAATACTTTTAAAGCATTACTAATATAGGTTAATTTCTACGATTACTATTAATTAAAATATATATTTAAATGTATAAATTTGTAAATTTATAAAGCAACCTGTTGTAAAAATGTTAATTGTTAGTTCATGATACCTATACATCTCTTACCGACAACCTATGGGCTCACTGGAAAAACATTCTTCAACCTACATTTTTGTAAATCTCCTAAAACCAAAAGCTTACCTGTACATACAATTCACTGCTATTTCCAGTTGAAATTAACAGTAGTGGCTTATGATTCCTCATATATAGTGCATGATTTTTGAACAAATACATTTGCATCTCATTACCAGCTATGGCTTTTCTGCCATAGTAAACTTGCTCGCTAGTGCAGCTGGTACAGCATAGCACTTGCGATGAGTTTCCAAACTTGATTTTACTATTTTCATGTTTATCACTGCGAAGCTGCTTTGACACAATCTGTATTGTATGAAGCGCTATAGAAAAAAAGGCAATTTGACTTGACAATGCAGAGCACTCAGGTACGAGTCCTATGAAACACGAGTAACAATAACAGCGTTGTAGTGTGTGCAGAAACAAGCTGAAGTGTCCAAATACTTTATGCAGCCATTCTTGATCAATCTCGGGTCTATCAGGGCACAAAATGGCACGGTTGCTTCAGCAAATGTGTTTATGCCATGTTTGTTTTGGTTAATTGCATTAACCTTTTAGCACCACTCTGCAATGCCTACAACAACCAATGTTACCAATGTTAACATGCATTTAGTGGCACTCACTGGACATTTCACTTTGAAACTGACGCGAAACATACAAAAAGCAACATATTATCATTCTGCAGAATATTTGTTTCTTTGTTTTTTTTTCAAGGAGCCTGGGTTGGTTACCGATATATAAGATGCTTATGATGTGCAATCTACAAAGAGGGTCTGGTAAAGATTGCCTAATCAATGGCGAAGAGCTGCGCAAATGTCATTTCCCTTTTTAGCATCCAGCAACGTCCTGCAGAAACCACAGCACAAAAGGCAGAACAATACATACAGGGAAACAAACTCGAAATAATGAATGAAACAACCTTTCCTGTAGGGCATGTATGTGTCTAAATGTGTCAGAGAGAACGTGAAGGAGAGAGAGAAAGGCACTGTAGCCTATATCTAGCATCTGCCTAGTGAGAGAATCACAAAACCAAAGAGCAACTGTGTGCTTTGCACACCCAGATGAAAACACCTAACTAAACATCCCAATAAAAATAGCTCCTACTTCATTATAAAACTGTATCACAGAGAAATCTTTCCAACACTTTGTTTGTGCATGTCTGTCACATTGTCAGGGGAATACACAAAATAGCTAGCGAACTCAGAGCAACACATCTCCTCATTATGACCAAATTCTGCTTGATTGTTGTCACGTGAAGTTGAATATGTCATTTTGCAGGTAAACGCACTGTAAAACGTGTTCAGTAAATACTGCACCACAGTGGCCCCAAAATATATTTGGACCCTTAAGGTTTGACACAAAATAGAGCTTTTCTCAAACTTTCATTAGTCATTCTTCCAATTAATTCTACCAACTAATAAGTAACGAAATTTGAACATATCTTTTTTGAAACCATAATGAACTTCTTTTTGTGGAACACTTTGCTTGAAGTGTTTTTATGATATATTTTTGTTAAAATCATTGTCACTTGAGTTGATATTTAGTTACACAACACAAAGACATTTGTTAGTGTGGCTTAAGTGTCCAAATACTTTTTGTGGCCGTTCTTGATCGATCCCAGGTTTATCAGAGCTCTTCACTGAATCACCATCTCTTCATGATGTTGACAGGTGTTAATAAATTTCTTCCTGTGAGAAAGCCCCAGTAATCCCACCAACAAAATGCCCGCTGTCGTGGATAAGATCTTAGATAATACTTTCGGGAAGCCTGTTTGGCATCTATCTTTTAAACACTAGAAGGATTTTCACAGTTCAGTGCCTGAGTCCTTTTTATCGTTTTTATTTCTTTATGGCTTTCAGACGCATGATTGAACTGAGTGATTATTAGGGGATTTTGCACTGTGCCAGTAAGTCTGTTAAATTGACCTCTCTCTCCGCCACTCTCTCTCTGACAGGTTGAGTGTACGGCAGGTAATGAGGCTCATTTGTAATCAATGGGGAGACTTTAACTAAAAGGAAAATAGTACAAAATCTAAATTAAATCTTTAGGGTTTGCTTAAAGAGAGACACTTCCCATATTAACATCAATGGAGGAAAAGTTAGAGAAGAGAATTTGAACTCTATGAAGCAGAGCTGTATTTTTAATTTAAAAAAGCAAAAGAGAGAGAGGGAGGAAGAAGAAGAAAAGAGAGGAAAATGCCTATATAGACTGTACCTACACAATGCGTGTCTAAGGCATTAGACAATCAATCAGTCCATACTGATGTTTTGCTAAATTTGTTCCCTGACTGTCACAGTGTCAAATGAACTGCTTTTTAAATGTCTGCTAACGCTGGTAGGTCAGAGTCGACATGCAGCATTGATGTGGTGTTTAAGAGCCTTATTCTTCTGGGGAAAAGATGATTTAGGTGGTCTTATTGCATATTTAGCCTAAGTGTCATGGAAAAGAAATACATTGTGTATACAATTAACTTGACTTCTGTTGTATGGAAAACAACAACAAAAAAGACATTTCTAAAAATATACAGCATTCCAGATGTATAAAGCATGCAATATACTGTAGTAACAGCAAAAGCACTTGCTTACCATATCACTGCAGCACTTATAGCTGTTATTTTTGTTGCCTAGCAAGCTGTTATGTTAGAGATTAGCCCTAGTATACTCTGTATTGAAAGGATGGAACTTAATGAATTTGTTTAGTGAAACAATGTTTTCATAAATTTAATAACCATTTCATTATAGACAAAAGGCATTCAAGATTGTGTTTATACTGAAGGACTACACATTGTGCCTAGAAAATTCCTTTAGCAGCAATTATTTATTTACAATACAGAATTGCCTCTTGTATCTAATTTAATTTTTAAATGTTAAAACATTTGAAAATAAATTTATACATTAAAAGCACCCAAGGTCTTGTACATTTAAGAGATCTAGAAATTGCCCAGAAATATTAAATTATCACTCATGGTAATTCACAAAATACACAAAATGCCTATGTTTGTCATGTCCTGATTAAAGTAAAAGAAGATGAATATGAAGATCCAAAAAAACAACAACAACAACAACAACAACAACTTAACTTTAACCCCATTAATTAACTGTCAAATCTAATTTGTTTTTAGAAAATGTCCATTCCTTTTCAAAGCTTGCTGATCTTACAGTTTTTATAAGAAAGCTTTGCATTTTTATTCTCAAAAACCTGAAAAATAAAGCAGTACAGTATGGCATAACTGTGATCTCGTAACATCTAGAAAATATAACCTTTGTCCTGTGACTCAGCTCTCTTTAGCAAGCAGCAGAAAACAACATTTTGCATAGATCAGCAATAAGCTTTAACTGTCATACATGCATCGACCTGCTTAAACAATCTGCAACATGTGCAACTGCAAATATAATGGCCTTTCTGTGTGCGCAACAATGCTAAAGCACAAAGTTTCCGGCACAGTTTTGGCTTCTCCACTGAAATAAAGGGCTTTAACTGATTAGGCACCAGTGTTGCCCTTCGACTTTATCAGACCATTGGAGCCTGGAGCAAGATGAGCTTCTTGCATCGCTCCGATATACAGAACCTGGTCACTGGAAGGGTTAAGGCTGTTATCAGGCCATCCCAACCTTGGAAAGAGCAGTGGACCTGTATGAGGGGCTTTGCTTAGGGCACTGGAGCAATCGCTGAACACATACTGAACCATCTATTCATCAGGAATTAGACATCAACAAGCCAAGAGCATGTGTGCATGTGTGTTTGAAAGTAGAGAGGCAGCATGCGGGTGGGCGTTCTTGAGTGGGTTTTATACATCTGTGTATGCATGAGTGTGTATGTGGGATTCAGCTTAATATTCGTTATATGAGAACCAGAGGGACCGCTTTGAGATGTTTAAGTTTTTGTAGTCCTTTTCTTTAGTGCTATTTTTTTCTTATCATAAATAATTTCAAATCTGTATGACTTTCTTTATTTCATGGAACACAAAAGATGATATTTTGAAAACAGTTTTGTCCATATTTGAAATTTTTGTGTTCGATGGAAGAAAGTAAGTTTTACAGGTTGTAAATAAAAACTATTTGAGTACATTTTATGTTATTTCAGTTCTTCTAGTTTAAATTGTCATGTAAAATTCAAAGTGTTACTTGCTATTCCTCTGTTTTTGTTCTTGAAATTTACTAGAAATTTCTGAGTGAAAACTGTATCGACTGTATCAAATTGTCAATGCATGAATTTGAGCAAATTAATATAAATGATGCAGAATTTTCAATCGTGGGTGAACTATCCCAGGGTTTCCCGAACCTGAGTTTGTGAGGGAATGCCAAGGAGTGATAAAAGTTGTATAAAAAAGTTTGTATAAAAGATTGTGAGTTGATAAAATGCTAATTGTTAAAAATAATAATAAATAATAAACAATTTAAAAATAAAGTCAATCAAAATAAAAAACTTGCTAAAAAATTGAAATGTTTTATTTGTTTATCTGCATGTCATGTGACCACTAAAGGGATAGTTCACCCAAAAATGAAAATTCTGTCATTAATTACTCCCCCCTCATGTCGTTCCAAACCTGAAAGACTTTCGTTCATCTTCGGAACACAAATTAAAATATATTTGATGAATTCCAAGAGCTCTCTGAACCTCCCATAGACAGCAAGGATCCTAACATGATCAAGGCTCAGAAACGTAGCAAGGACATCGTTAAAATAATCCATGTGACATCAGTGGTTCAACCGTAATTTTACGAAGCTACGAGAATACTTTTTGTGCGCAAAGAAAAAAAAAAAAAAAAACTTTATTCAACAATTTGTCATCCCTATAGTGCCATTTTGAAGAGTATCACATGCATAAAGAATGTATGCAACGTATGTACGCGGATACGTTGTTTAGTTTACGTTGTTTACGTTGATCGTGTTAGGATCCTTGCTGTCTATTGGAGGATCAGAGAGCTCTCGGAATTCATCAAAAATACCTTAATTTGTGTTCCGAAGATGATCGAAGGTCTTACAGGTTTGGAACGACATGAGGGTAAGTAATTTTAACTGAAACCAATCATGCCAATGCGTCATTAAATTACTGAAATATTACTTTAAAATCACTGATTTAAGGCGACGAGAAACTAGATAATTTCTGGTTTTGCATCCCAGTGAAAAACATTCATGATGATCAGTTGAACTCTCTGTCTCCAAAGAATTAATTTTAGATTGCTTCAAAAAGAAATATTCTTTGTCACTTTGTCTGTTTCTTCAGGCTCAGTTTGCGTAGCATAAACAGCGCCCCTGGGATCCAGAGAACAGTTCAATCTCAAATCCATTCCCAGATCACACTTGGAGGAGAGGGTGAAATTAGCATCTCCTCTGTCATCTAATAACAGCGATGAGGGCGACTGCTTTGCTCACAGCAACAGCACATTTAAGTCCTCCTCAAGCCATTAATTCCATATATCAAAATTCAGGCTTCACCATAATCCCCATGGTTTTAAAGGCACATAGGCGCCGAATAATTCAGAAAGAATTCCAGGTCAGGATAAGGACATGTAGACACATGAGGCTGATACAGCTGTGGAAGGGGGGTGAACAAACCCCTACAGGACCCTCCAGGGAATAAAGCCGTGTGGATTTCCAGAAACATTACCCCTCCACAGACAACTTTTCGTCTCAGTCTCATCCTCTCTTTCTCCTCTTCATGCATTTCATTAATTCCAGAGCCTGTTTGAATAACCCCAGAGGTGGTTGCTGTAAAAAACTGGAGATGAAAACAAACACTGTGATGGGAAGAAAATAAACAGAGGCTAAATAAACCCTTCATTTCACACTGTAGCCTGGATCTGATCATCCATTATGCTGGATCCCTTACTACTGGAGATCCACATTAGACTGGAGCTTTGATGTGGCTGCTGTATGGTCCTCAACACTCATCAATGGAGCATCATACAGTGAGAAGGAAGAAGACAGAAATTGAAGAGTTTTATTACAGGCACAGCGACAACAGCAGCCTCATCTCCTCTGTCCTTTGTAGTGTTTCTGTTAGCTGGCCCTCTCATCCCTCTTGTCCCTCTGGTTCCCTTCTTTGATGAAAGCTGTTACTTCACTTCAAAAACTTTTCTTCACTAAAGGCCAGCTTTGTTATGACAGTGAAATGATGCTCAGTATTTTTTGAATTTGGCTTACTAGTGGAAGGATGAATGCAACTACACCATCTCACTATTAAAGGGTCATCGGACGTGACATGCACTTTTACAAGTTGTTTGAACTGAAATGTGTGTTGGCAGTGTGTGTACACAACCACCCTATAATGATAAAGATCCACCCAGTGTTTTTTTTTTAATCTCGTTAAATCATTTCCCCTTTTTCATATCAAGCCATTCTCAGATGCCTGTCTGTGTGACGTCACACTGACCAAGGCCCCTCCCACGATTGTTGACTGACACTAGCCTTTTACCTTAGACCTGCCCTGAGTGAGCTGTCATCGGTCCGTCATTGTTTCGACACTGGAGCAGGAGTAGACAAGAATGGCTCATAAGTGATCGAGGTGTTCTGTTGTTGGATGTAATTATGAACATAGCAGTCGTCATTTACCCCCGACATCTGAGCCGCTGAAGACGCAGTGGTTTACCTTTGTTTTTGAAGGGAATGTGCACCCAATCTACCTAAATGCATTTATGTTTGCAAGAATCATTCATAATCCAGCCTCACCTACAGAAAAAGTGAGAATAAGGTTCTTTTATAATATTGTGCTAGTTAGCAAGTTCCGCGGCTAAATGCGGCTAAAGTAAACAGTCTCATGAGAATGGTTCGTCACCCCACGGAAGAGAGGGGCGGGGTGAGCAGAGCTCATTAGCATTTAAAGGAGCATGCCCTAAAACGGGTTGCTGAAAACAGAGCTGATTTTGACAAAGTAATATGGATGCTGCTTTACACTACCATTGAGAAATTTTTATCCAAAGTATGTTATAGACTTTTCATTAAGACCCTAAAGAATCATATCAACTTGTGGAAAATGGGCATCCGATGACCCCATTCAAATTCATATATGTATATATGTATGTGTACATACACACCACAAAAATAGTTTTAAAATTATTTTTTATATTTTTGGGGGGCATAAAGTTATTAAATAACTTTGACAATCTTTTATTATTTCTTTAAATTTTAAAAAAAACCCCGCATATAATTGTAGCAAAATTGCTCACTATTATTAATATTAATATTTGAAAATTGCAAAACTTTAACCAGCCAAATCAATCATGTGTCAGTGAAAATAGTTAAACATGATTTAAAACAACAACAACAACAAAAACAGGAAATGATCTCAAAGAGAGATGCCCTGCAAACCTTTATGACTGTGTGCCAATGTCAGTAAGTCTCTTAAAAATAATTTACCCTTTCTAAGGCAAGTCAATGATTGTAAAATGTCATGTGGTACAACAATAGTTGTATACAGACATCATACACATACCAAAAATAAATAAATAAATACATAAATAAAATATAATGAAAAACACTACTAAAAGTTTTTGGAATTAATAAAATAAGGAAAAAACATAATAATGAGAGCAAACATCAACCAATGAAAAAAAAACAAACAAAAACACTATCTTACTGTGATGTAAACCTGATCGATTTGGCTGGAAGCATCGTTTTTATGCAGCAATCTAAAGTACTCGCGCTTTCAGTTTCTCTCATTCTGGCTTGCTCTCTCTCTCAGTCTTTCTCTCTCACTCGCAGTGAAACTGAGATGAAAGCTTGTGTGCTCTTGAAAGTCTTCCCCTCTGCTCGCGGTGCTGCTCAGGCGTGGAAACAAAGGCTCTGCCACAAATAACTACATCACAGCAAAAGGCTGAAACACTGAGTCAGGCGCTTCACAGATGCTGGCTTCTGCAGCCCAAAAGGAGGGCAGAATAAGGATGCAGGATTTGATTGACAGAACTGGGACATTTTAATTGGTTTTAATTTTGTCACCACCCATAGTCGCCACATATGCAACACAAATAACGATGAAGATTTTGAATGTGGTATAGAGTTTTTCTTATACAGCAGTTTTGTTTCAGATAAATGCAATTGTTAAGAATGTGCTTCTGCTGAAAAGTGCAGTGCATTGTCATTATTGTTAACGAAACCTATAAAAAATTTGTTCATTACAAAAAAGTTGAAATTTTTAATATTTTAATATTTTTAATAATAATAATAATAATAAAACTAAAATGAGAAATGTTGCCTTAGCATCTAATTAAATAAGTTGAAGTACTAAAATAACTGACTGAAATTAAACTAAAACAAAAATTAAAACTTATAAATATTTTTTAAAAAGCAAAAAAGACAAAAACACAACAAAAAATAAAAAAATTAACTGAAAATACAAATAGCTTATTCAAATAGCTTTAATAAAAAAAACTATATAAATAACACTAAAATAACACTGGTACACAGGGGTTGGAATCTAAAGAGCTCACAAAATGTTTTCTTTGAATCATTTTCTTTTGAAACAGGATGCTTGGGCATGAAATAGTCAGTGTCACAGCCATGAACCATGATTTCACACTTTCTAATTGATTTAATTTGCTCATAACCAACATATGTAAAAAGTTCATTAAAAGATTCATTAGTCTATTACTATTATATCATTTGTCAGGCTTTGATGACAAATGTGTTGGAGAGAAAAACAAAAATTGTCACTATTGTCAGGAAATGTGACTTTTGATAATTCAGCATTGCTATCATTTTAGCACCTTTCCAAGTGCTGAAAGATAAAGAAAAATATGACTGAAGCAAAGGATCACATCATTAGTATTGTCCTAATGGCCTCCTCTCATGCTGAGGAACAAACATGATGCTTTCCACAAAAAAAACAACAAAAAAAAAAACAGCACAAATGAGAACACAGACCTCTAATGCTCTCTTCAAACAGAGCACATAAGGGGAAGTGAATTACACCAGTCTGTCTTTAAAAGACCATAATGACCCTTATGGTGAAAGATTTGTCCTTAAATGGCGCAAAACTTTATGAGCTAATGGAGCGTGAGCCACAAGATGCTACGAGATTCACAAGAGCCACATCGTTATCATCGGCATATTCTCCTTCAACAGCAACTACCAGCATGAACCATAAACAATTTCTACAACTGTTGCAAGAATTCAAACTTCTTGTTGTCTAGAAACTAACCTCAGAAACGTAAAGGAGAATACCAACCTTTGCTTTAGTTTCTAGAACTCTAGAAAGCTAATAATAACCGCAGATTATTTCCAGCACAAGGAAGTAGGAATATCAATTTCCAGAAAAACATCACAAAACCAATTCATTACGCTTCAAAATGCCTGAGAGTATTATTATTAGAATTATCATTATCACGCTATAAATGCAGGTGCTTCTATTATCTGGATATGAGAAACGAAGATCCATTGGTGCATACGAATGCCATTTAGATGGCACTGAAACTCCTGCCGAATAATAATATCCATTAAAGCCTCTTTGTTTTTACTAAATGGACCATAGTGCCAGCATATTCCACTCAGGTTTTTGAGTAAGTTCCACCATTTATGTTTTGCATATCTCATGGCAGGGGAACCTGGACCAGGAAGCATTCACTTTTATCAGTCTGATATTAGCATGCTTAAGTTCACTTGTATTAAAGCACATTTCAGATATATATAACTTTCAAAAGGTTTTTGGAAAGAAATTATTACCATTATTTACCAAGGAAGCATTAAACTGATCGCATTACAATGAAGACATTATTCACAAGATTTCTAATTTCAATCAAATTCTACTTTTCTGAAATTTCGATTAATCAAAGAATTCTGAAAAAAGTAGCACTGTTCCAACAAAAAATATTAAGTTGCACAACTGTATTCAAAACTCATAAGAAATGTTTCTTAACCCTTTAATGCCTGACATATTCAATAAGAAAAGTCTATTTTATATGTATATAAAATTTAACAGTTTATTGAAACTTTAGACAAGAATATAGACAGATAGATGCTGATTATTATATGGGCAAAAGGCTGAAATTCTGCTAGTAAATCAATTAAACTATAAATCAATTAGATATTTATAACAGTATAATGGACTAATCACATAAAATGCTTATAAATATCACTTGTAACTCTATATCTCCCAACAGTAACATGATATTTTTCACCAAAGTTTTGATCATTTTGATAATTTAAAGGCCTTAGAAGTTTCTGTATTAATTATGATACAGCAGGCTTTATAGGGTTAATCACCAAATCAGAATATTAGATTATTTCTGAAGGGTGACACTGAAGACTGGAGTAATAGCTGCTGAAAATTCAGCTTTGCATCACAGGAATAAATTACAATTTAAAATAGTATTTCCCACTCCTGTTTTAGTGCAGCTGCCTCATGGGGTCTATCCCAGACTTTACCCCCGTTCAGGTATTTTTATGAGAGATTTGTCTTTACAAGGCTGTGCACTGAGTCATGCTGATGCATGATGATAGGGTCAAAATGATGGACAGAAATTGCGCTCATCCAAGACACAAAGAATAAGCAGAACAATTACACTGATCCTCTTCACTTTAAGTGCTGCTGCAAGATTTGACTGGCTGAACCCCCCAACTCTCTCCTGACTGCAACAGTTGACACGTATCAGCGACTCAAGTGGTAAATCATACAAGTTTCTTCTACATGGTACGGGCCTTCACACACGGTTACGCCGCTCTGCTTTCACACACTGCTGAACATGAACAAGAGGAGGATGTTATATCACTGGCTGTGAGAGGAAAGAGGCTTTTTGAGAAGAGAGAAGAGCCCAGTCCTGTGAGGATATTGAGTGTTTTCTTGTTAGATACTGAGAGGTTGTTAGCGGTGGCCGTGATTATAGAGAGCTAATTCTCATCTGCCAGGTTTCACATGAACAGACTATTGATGAGGGGGATGCGATTCAAAAATCCTGGTGTTCATTCCTTCGTCGCTGAGGAAAAACACCACAAAAAAATGACACTAAAAATATTTTGTTTGCATATCAAAAATATTGAAACATCCTAAAACGTCACTAAATTACAAAATTGATTCAAGAGACCGTTAAACCCAAAAATGAAAATTTGCTGGTAATTTACTCATCCTCAGGTCATCAAAAATGTAGGTGACTTTTTTCCTCAGAAGAACAGTAAAGAAGATTTTTAGCAGGAACTGTTCTTTGGTCATTCATAAAATGCCCAATAAAAGTCGGTAGCTACCATCACTTTGAGAGTCAAAAAGAGTTCTATTATACAATACAAAATTAACCACTGTGGCTCCTATTGATATGTTGAGGTCTTATGAAGTGAAACTATCAGTTTGTGCAAGAAATATTATTGACAACATTATTACCAGCAATATAATAAACAGCAACTACTTTTTTGTAAACTATTCCTTTAAGCCCATTGTTTGAGAATTTAATGATTTAATAAGAATACATTTACAGTAAATCTAGATGGATAAGTCTTAATATCTTTTGGAATTTGCCTCGCAAGTACATTTTTGTTGCTTAAAGGATGTCTAAATATTTTCCAGGAAAACAAGAAAAAATAATGATTGGAAAAACACAACACACAAGTATCACTCTCTCCCATTTAACCCAATTTATCTGCCTATTTCCTCCATTTTAAAAGCATGCTCTGTGAAACTAAAGGATACTTACAAATAAATGATGTCTCCATTAGAAGAAAGGTTTTGAAAAACATTCACCTACACAGAAGTCAGGATCGTACACAAAGCAATCCAGACAGTCATCAAAGCCATGCTTTGTGCTGGATAATTGAAGGTTTGAGCTCCAGCCGACTACAGCCATGATGGCCCCCTTACAAAGGACTCATCTACCATCTGAAGTCTTTATATATGACACTGCAATCAGAGGCCCAGACTGAGCCGGTCGCTGAGTCTAACAGCCCTTCCTCTTCTGTTTGCTCAGAAGTGCTCAGGTGCCTTTCAGGTGTTTTTCTTCTCTCTGTCCTTTCAAAGCTGAGAGGCCACTTTGGTACTTTACACACACACTCATGGTTTCTCTGTAAAGCCAGTGTTGTTTGTGTGTGTGTGTGTGTGTGTGTGTGTGTGTGTGTGTGAAATCTACTCTTGATCACGTAGCACTCTTGTTCAAAAACTGGGGCTTATCTTCAAGCGCCAGAGATCAAGCTGAGGTGTATCGCTTAATTCTGTGCAACAATGTTTCCAGATTTACCACTTTATCAGGTGATCAAACATTTTATGCACTGTAACAGTCACCTTTAGCTAACTTACACACAAACAAGTTACTATTGCAACCTGCCTTCAATCTGTTTTCCTTTTTTTAAGAAGTAAGAAACTCAACTATTTTCATAATGTTGTGAACACAGCATAAAAATTGTAGCTTTTACAAACAAGTAAAGTCTAAACTCAGACATCAAAAAAAAGGGAGAAAAAAAAGTGTGAAAATACTCCCAAAAAAATTAATTCTACTAAAAACACACGGTCAAAAGTCTTGTAAAAATATATTTTTAAAAATGTTTTGAAAGAATTCTCTTATGTTCACCAAGGTTGCATTTATTTGATCAAAAATATAGTAAAAAAAAAACAAAAAAACAAACAAAAAAAACACACTAATATTTGGATTCAGGATTCTTTGATTAATAGAATGTTCAAAACAACAGCATTTATTTGAAAGAAATATTTTAGAACAATAACATTTTTCTGTTTAAATCAATGTGTTGAATAAATCTTTTTTAATAACTTTTTGCTGTATCTATGTTTTTTTTCTGTTTCTGTGTATCATGGATTTCAACATTAATGATGATGATGATGATGATGATGATGATAATAATAATAATAATAATAATAATAATAACAACAATAATAACAAATTAAAAATAAATTTCAATTTAAAATATATTTAAACAGAAATAATATTTAAATGGCAATAATATTTCACAATATTACTGTTTTTACTGATTTTTGAAGATTTGAAGACCTTTTTTAACCATTTTCATTGGCAGGGAGGAAAAAAAATGTGGTGGTAACAAAAATACCTATTAGAAATATGTATATCAAAAATTATGGAAGTCCATTTCCACCAACTGAAAAAAAAAAAGAAAAAGCAATTTGCAATTTTCTTAATCTCCCAATTCTGATTTTTTTTGTGTGTGTTATAAAGACAGAATTGCAAGATATAAACAATTTATATCACGCAATTCTGAGAAAAAAGTCAGAATTTTGTGAAACTGCGAGATATAAAAGGTTGCAACCATCCTGTTTTATTTTTTATTCAGTAGCGGAAACAGGCTTCTATACTAAAATAGCAGGTTATGATATGAGGATTTACTGAATAAAGGTTAGTGATTAGCTGGCAGCAGCTGGTGGTCCGGCCCTTCAACATGGAGCAAATTGCACTACACTCACACTTCGTCTCTGTGTGCTTACAATGTCACAACAGCACAATCCCTCGGTGGCCTGGCTTACTGACACCACCTGAGGGAACTGCTTCTTTCTGCTCCTTGACATCCCTCAATCTCAGGGGTTAATTCTCCTTCATCGCCATCTCTCCCCTCTGTCGGTCTCTCTAACTCCCCTCTCATTGTTTACAGCAGTCAAGGGACTGGGGCTTCACAGTTTCAAAGCCCAGTGCTCTGGCTTACAGGCAGTTGGGACTGTGAGCGAGTCATTATGCTCCATTACTGCTCTGCTTTTATCTGACAGAACGCTCCTCGCTGCTGCATAATGAGCAGAGATGGAAATCACAGGAAAGGGGAGAGGTATCACATCAGCCACACAGGTGCTATAGAAAACCCAAACTTCTCCGTCTCTCACCAACTGTATTCTCTCTCCCTGAGAAATGTGACAGTTTCTGGTTAAAATTTTGAGATACAGAGAGGGCAAAAAATTGTAACTCTAATAATGAGCTTGTCACTACATTGACATCCTGTAATCTTCAAATATGGACCTTTCAAAATTTTAATGAAGAAACTTTGATTTGTTCAGAAAAATCAGGAAAAGAATACAAAGGTCTACAATTAGTCTCTGCTGGAGATCACTTCAAAGTCTGGTGGTATTATCCATGCCATTCAATTTCAATAGGCCCCTCCATTTATTTCAGTAAAGTGAATTTCGAATATATTATTTGAAAGCAATAAATAAATATTACTTATGAATAAGTAGTAACAAATAAATTAACAAAATTTTGTAACATAAAACTAGTCATTATTAACAGTAACAAAAGTGCATCTTTATTTCTGGCTAAAATAAAACTAAATTAAATTAAAGGCCTTAAACAAACAAACAAAAACAGCAACAAAAACTTATCACAAACAAACACATTTATAGAACTGAAAAATAAAAAAAAATAAAATAATAGGTCTTAAAAAACAAACAAAACTTTTTAACAAAACTAAAAATAAAAAAATTCACACTGAAAAAAACCCCAACAACATTAAAATAAAATAGGGCAGGAATCAAACATACAACAAACAAAACTTAGCACTAATCAAACACTTATAGAACTGGATAAAATAAACTAAAACAAAACTTCGCTTTTAGACACAGCATTTGGCTTTTAGACACAGTATTTGTAATAATTACCTTAGTCTGTATAAATTCAAGTAGGATTTCATAGCCCAATATGTACATTTCTGCAGGACATGTGTCTGTCTGAACTTGATTTTCATTCATCATCATTGACACTGATTGCACACGTACGCAACCACACAGCATTCATCATTTCTTAATCACTGCCTGTTGTCTCTTTAAAACAATACATGCTTGCACGTCAGGCACAATCAACCTGTTAAGCGTAGTCATTCTGTCATCTTTCTCTCTATTGTGCCCATAGGCAGCTCACAAGCAGACAGACACTCAGGAGAGAGAAAGATCAGCGGAACAAAGCACAAACACTTCCATCATCACTAGACAATCGCTTTGGAGTGCTTCTGTGTCTTTCATTTGATTTGCTTCCATCACTTATGTTGACTAAAAATAAGTGAGGGTCAAGACAAAGGACCAATAACTCTATTTACTCACCAAAGCCAAAATTGATTTGCATTATGTTTGCTGACAACAGCTAGGATTATGCCCTCTTCTACTCTAGTCCCTCTTTCCTTTGCATTCCACTGCTGTTATCTACCCTTTGCTTTCTCTCTTTCTTTCTTCCATACTGCTCTCTCCATTCATTTCTCTCTCTCTCTCTGCTCTCTAGCCTCTCTGAAATTGGTCCCTCAGGCCATTTTGATCTTTCCTGGCCAATTAGTTTGCTGTGATGTGCTTTTCATCCAAAGGTTTATTTTCAAGAGGCCATGGGTTGACTGGACTGAAAGAACAGCCCCTCCAGTGAAGCGCTCTGTTTCTCTGTCACTCACCCTCTGTTCTTCCCCTCTCTCCGCCTGCTGCCAAACATACACACACACACACACACACACACAATCCTCAATCCAAAACACAGTGACAGCGTGTCCTACAGCTGAGAAACACTAGCCCTATTAAGACAGTAATTGTTATACATGAAGATGTGAGGTAACTTCTGCATTGACACATTCTAGTCTGCTGTACGAATTGGAAACATTGGTTTTCTCTCCCACCACCACACTGTAAACAACAACAAAAAAAAAACGGTGCGCAAATTTAAAAATTCAAAGCAACCAGCTTCAGCAGATTTTTGAGTTTACTCAACTTGTTGTTTTAAGTTTATATAAAAAAGTTGAGAAAACTCAAAAATCTGCTGAAGCTGGTTGCCTTAAACTTTTAAATTTGCTCAACTTTTTTTGCAGTGCATAGGAGAATTTATATATACTGTATATATATATATATATATATATATATATATACAAAATATGTTTTATTTTTATAACGCCTTTCAAGAACCCAAGGTCACTTTACAAAATAATACAAGCAATTGGCAAACATAATACACCAAACAATCAGAGGGAACAATCATACAAACAAGTGTTGACAACAAGGAACTACAGGTAATTAACAACAAGAGGTTTCGCAATCATATGATGAACATCGATTAGGCTATGTCAAGAAAATGGCCATGTGTCATATAGACAGTAGTTGAAAAAGGGGAAACAGAGAGGTAGAAGAGTTATTTAGAGAACGAAGTGAATAGATGAGTATGTATATGTATGTGTGTGTGTATACTGTATGTGCATGTGTGTGTAATAATAAAAATACAAATAATGAAAAAAAAGGTAACACTTTACTTACATAAAAAACTTCTATCTATAATGCATTATAAAAGTAGTTTTAATGCATTAATTATACCTTATAATGCATTGTACAATCTCATGAAAAATTGTAACCACAGTTAATATGTTACGCTTATAAATTCATTGTTACACTATGCATTTTAAATTCGGTTATAGTTATTTATGACAAGATATATTGTATTACAATGCACATTATAAATAATTATGATGCATTATACCCTTTAATAACGCATTATACATAAAGGCTTAAAGTAAAGTGTTACCAAAAAACTTTTCAACAGTAGATTTTGCCAGAATCATAAAGAGATTTTGTAGTCAGGCACTGAATAGAGTAGTTCTTTCATATGAATCATATGTGGGCTTCACAGGCAGGCAAATTGTTTATGACACCACCATTGTTTTGTAAATCCTTAATTTTTAAAAATTTTATTTCACTGTAGAATATGGTTCTGTATATAGCATGTAGAAGTGACTACAAATTTAGCTGCCCATATATACCTGTCTTTGCCTACATGAATAAAATTGATGCAACTCCCTCGTCTCCTCATGAATCGACTGGCATCTGAATGCATAAGTTTAATCATGTAGAAGCTGTGGAAATGCCCTCTTACAGAGAGAAACATGAACAGGTTTATTTTAACAGATTTTTTTCATCGCTTTAAATATGTTTTACAAATCACAGTGATGCCGAGAGGCACAAAGCAATGATTAGTGTCAGTCAGTGGCCTTCCTATCTCAAGCTGGCATGAACAAAAAGCACAATTGCACATTGTGTGTGTGGATGGAAAAAAAACAAAAAGGCTGATGTGTTGTGATGGAAAGCCCAGCCGTCAGAGGCGTTTACGCTTTGATGAGAAGGCATCTGTTCTCCTGATGGTGGTTGGGATGCGCTCTGTGCTCGCGTGTGCGTGCGTGTGTGTGTGTGTGTGTGTGTGTCGACAATGACTATAAGCCCAGCATGCCTCGGAGTTCAGCAGTCTAAGCCACACAAATGACCCACAATACGGCAACAGACCCACAGGGGAAATAAAACAGCGAGACAATCGGATTTCAGCACTGAGGCACTTGAGCTAAGGAAATGGAGGGGGAAAAGATCATTTAGGCAGCCTTGCGTTCCTTTTCTCATGTGCCCTGTACTGAACTGATGGCCACTTGTATTAAAGAAAGTCTCTCCGTGATAATTAAATGTAATGGCTGAATAACGATTCTGAGGATGGGGAATATGGCCCATATGGAGCACTGAGAAAACCTAATGTGCTTTTACACATAGCACCGTCATGCCTCATGAAAAACATAAACCAAAGGATATATACCCTTTATGCTCAACCTGTGGCTGGCGAGCCTTGAGACACTCTGTATGACTGTTGTGATTTAAAGTCTCATTTTATGATTTGTGCTTTATATTCATATACAAATCTTCTAAAAGACTATAGTAATAGCGATGCCTGATATGTGAAAAATAATCATTTGGTTTTATTAACTGGATCAAATGATTCATTCAAAAAATTGTTCAAAAATCAGACATTGCTGCTTTTCTCATAAACAAAATAAATGTTTCAAGAGTTTGGGGTCAGTAAATCTCTTACACTCACCAAGGCTGCATTTATTTGGCCAAAAATACAAAATCACAAATTTTGTAAAATATTTAAAAAGACTATTTAAAGCTGCTTTTTATTTGAATATATTTTAAACTCCAATTTATTCCTGTGATGCAAAGCTGAATTTTCAGCAGCCAGTTTTCTCTCTCCAATCTTCAGTGTCACATGATCCTTCAGAAATCATTCTAATATGGTGATTTGCTGCTCAAGAAACATATTATTTTATTATTATCAGTGTTGAAAACAGTTGTGCTGCCTAATAGTTTTTGGAAACTGATTCAGGATTTTTTGATCAATAGAAAGTTGTTAAATTTATTTGGAATTGTAACAAATGTCTTGGCACTTTTAATCAGTACAACAAATAATGATGTGAAGCATGGATATTTTATATGTCTAAAGCATATAAATTTAATAAATTAGTCTTAATCGCCTTTTTACATAAAACAAGAAAACCCTTCATTTCCCTCCTTCCTTCAAGGGTTTGGTTCACGCATACTCGTATAGCAGCTCATCAGTTCTCCGTCCCAAGTCCGAACTGTTTTCTCAGTTCAGTCTACTCAATTTACCTTTAAAGAATTCTGTAACTACAGTCTCAAATTCTTCCATAGCAACAGACAGATGGATTGGAGACAGAACTGATCTGAACATGAATCTCAGAGCAGAATGTAATTCAGCCTTGAATATGATGTGTCAGAAAAATCAGTCCTCTTCCTAAACATTTCCCCATCAAACTGACATGACTGCAATTCCAAGTGGTTCAGGCTGAAATCATGTGGTGCATTGACTGGAAGCAGATAGCCTGACTAGTACAGTTTTTTTTAAATCCCGTCTAGCATCTTATCTGGTCACCACCTGGAGTCCAGCACCTACTGCTTCCTTGAGATGCCCTCTGAAAAAAAATTAAAAATTATAACGGTTCATCACTTTCCTTAGGTTCAAAAGCATAAGAAAAATTCTCATCTTGAATGTGTGTGTGTGTGTGTGTGTGTGTGTGTGTGATGTGTTTGAGAGTTATGGTGAGTACCTGTCAAGTTTGAAGGGCACTCTTGGCTCTTATTTCAAGAGTTATTTCATGCATACATAAGCATCTGTTTGATTAGAATTACAAAGACTATATATCTGTACTAACATGACACTGAAAATATTCAAGGAGGCTATAGTTTTTTAAATATAAATTTACAATTAATATCATAAATGTCAAAAACACAGTAAGAGAGAATAATCTCAATCACAGTAACAAAGCATCAAACAGAAATTCACGCTAATTACAATATATATATATATATATATATATATATATATATAAATAAAAGAAAACCTTGAAATTAACAGCACCACAAATTAAATAGTGAGCTATAAAAATATAATTTATTTGCATGAGTGTTCTGAAAGAGCCATTTTACTAGAATGAATCAGACTTTAAGCCTACATAAGAGAAAGTGATCAGAGTAAAACAAACTGATTCACTAGACTACAGCTTTCTAATGCTACATAAGACATATGGATAGTCAGGACAGCTTCATACAATTCACTAATGATCCTGAATTTCCAAGTCTTCATAAAAGAGAGAGGACAAAGTAAAATGAACCAATTCACTAGAATGATTCAAACCTTCAAATGCTACATGACATATGGAGAGAGGGGTTGAACTGATTCACTAGAAATAATCAGACTTTCCAAGGCCATGTAAAGAAGAGAGGGCTTGGTACAACAAACTATTCAAAGAGTGGAATAAACCACTTCACTAGAATGAATCTTTCCAGTGTTACAAATGACATATGACAGAGAGAACAGAGTAAGACAAACCAATTCACTAGACGGAATCAAACATTTCAATATATAGGTCAAACACAAGACATCCCATTTTGACATCCGCATCAAATTAAATGTACAAAAGTGGTATTATAGACATAGAAAGCATATTAAATGCAAATAAAGCATCTACTTTGATGTGTCAAATAACTTTTGTGAAAATAAAATTTGAAAATGCACTAAATAATGTTCAATCATCATTCAGCGTAACAGATATATTTATGTAAAAATGAACAAATTTAAAATATACAAAAGAAAAAGTAACATACTACATTTTTAGTGCTTGGCAATGATTAATCGCGATTAATCACATCCAAAATAAAAGTTTTTATTTATATAATGTATGTGGGTGTACTGTGTATATTTATTATGTATATATAAAGACACACACATACAGTATATATTTATATTCCTATAATTTATATATATATATATATATATATATATATATATATATACACACACACATACACACACACACACACACACACACACACATTTAATATATAAACATAACATTTTTCTTAAATATATACATGCATGTGTGTGTATTTATATATAAATAATAAATATAAACAGTACACACATATATATTATGTACAAAAAAACTTTTATTTTGGATGCAATTAATCGTTGCCCCTATAAATTTTATTATATTTTAAAAGATTAAAAACAAATGGGTAAAACCTAGTGGATTAAAGGATATAAGATTGGAAAATAATTAAAATTACAATTAACTAGTTTTTTATTTATTTATTTATTTTAATAAAATCTTTTAATGTCATCTAATGATTCTGGTTCCTAATATGCCTGACAAGACTTTTTGGTTTATGAACTATTGTTAACTGAATGACATTTTAGCAGGTGTCTTCTGTAATTCATGGTAAAAATATATGACAGTCAATATTTTTGCTCAGAAAAAAAAAACTTAACTTAAACATGACACATTCCACTGTATAGGAAAAGATAACTCAATTTAAAGCTGTATTAAACTTAGATTTGTTTCTTGAAAACCCGTTTTACCTTTGACCAACATACATACAGTGTGCGAATACAGTAATAAAACCAGCAATGCAGTGTTTGGTCGCTATCCACAACCTACTCGCTGTGCAAAAAGTAGCTTGTTACTGGAAAACCTAAAAAAAAAGTAATTCAGGTAGTAGCGGCGTTACTTTTAGCGAGTTACTCCATAACACTGACACTGATCTGTTCACATATGTGGGAGGCAGTGGAGGAGTCACAGCAAGGAATCACTCTCTCACTGAGGTGCAGGTGGAAACAAAGTCTTCAGTGATTCATGCGAAGTCAGTTCTGAGAGTCTCAGCCTCACCTCCCCTCTAGTGGATACACGCTGTCAGTCTCCCATTGCTATGCAGGCTGGAAGCCCTCAAGAAGGCCCGAGGCAGGTGCTAAAGCTATATGTAAGCGTATTTGTGAGGGAGTGAGTGTGTGTGCGTCAGAGACAGAAAGACTGGACTTGTCTGTTCTGATTTGGCTGTCTGTCAAAAAGCAAGATGTTTAGTTCTTTTTCCCCCCTTCAACGGATGAATATTAAATCTAGAGTTGACTCGCTGGAAGTGGTTTTCCCTGCAGACTTCACACCTCTTCTGCCCCTCGCTAGAGAAACGAAACATCCGGCCTATATTTGAATTTTTGGCAAAGAGGAAATCGGTTATGAACGGGTCATTTGGAAACATCTGTGGCCACAATCATTCCTTTCCTTCCTTTCACGCCTCCGCTACACTAACAAACGTTAGCGCAACGCTTTCACTCATCTGAATTACCATGGTAACAGAGCCCACTGCGAAAACTGACAAACAACAGCGAGCTGGTTGAAGATCTGTCTCGATATTTCATAACAACCACAGAGTGAGCCAAGTGTGTGTGAGTCAGAGATGGACCTGACGATGGAAGCATCTGTCATAGCTCTTGTATCTGCATTGGGAACGATATGTGCTTGTATTCAAAGGTGTAAAACGTTCTGCGAAATTATACTTAAATGTAAGGGTGCGGTGTTGGAAAATGTTAACTCAAAAGTCAAAGTCCACAGCCAAAATCAAAATTTAAAAAAAAAAAAAAGTTTCAACATGAACATGAACTAAAGTATTTAAAGGTAAAAAGCTCATTAAAATTTTAGAGAACACTGTAACACGTATAGAAGCATGTAAAACTTCCAAAAATAATTTTGTAACAGTTTAGTATAGGGACTAATTCTCACTATATAACAAGTTGCTTATTAGCATGCCTATTATTATCATATTGGCTGTTTATTAGTACTTGAGCACATATTCTGCATAACCATATTCTACATCCCTAATCCTACCCAATACCTAAACTTAACAACTACCTTACTAACTAGTAATAAGCAACAAATTAGGAGTTAATTGAGGCAAAAGTCATTGTTAATGGTTTGTTAATAGCAAGAATTGGACCTTCAAATAAAGTGTGACCAATAATTTTATTATTTGTATTTTATTTTCATTATATTAATGACATTTTTCCCCATTAAAGCTATCCAAACATGTTAATTTGAATTTACTTGAGAAGAGAAATTGTAAGATAACACTAGCACAGGTACAAATAAATATTTCTTTTGGCTCTTTAAATAAAACATGATTAGTTAAGGATAAAAAAGAAGGAAACCCTGGGATTTTTTTTTTCTTATTTAATATGACTACACACAACAACAACAACAATGAAATAAATCATGAAAATCATTTATTTTATTATTTAAATTATAGCACATAAATAAATACATTAATAATACTGTAATATCATTAGCAATAATACTGTAAAATAAAAATATTTAATAATAATAATAATTTAACAGAACAGCAGTAAATTAATACTTATATTCATATCTGTCTTAATTTCTTTGCTTCATAAACATTAATCTATAGAGCTTTTATTTTGGCAGAAAACTGCTGTAAGGCCTTAAAGCTTCTCTTTATGAACTTAAAGGTGCTGTATGTAGGATTTTGACTCTACTAAAGCATAAAAATACCATAATATGTTAAAAATACCATACCATAATATGCAGATATTTAAGAAACATGCTAAGTTAACATACTTGTTTATCTGAAAAACAATGCTACAGTCAGTTATCCGGCCTGGAATGTCTGTGCTTGTTATGGTTTGTGAAACCCGCCCACTGCCAGTTTACCAATTGTATTTCACCACCCCGGGTTGCCAGCTGGCGGAAAACACAGCGTATTTAATTTCATTCATCGTGATTTGCGCTCGTTTCTGTTGGTGTCATTAATCTGGCAACCTGCGTGTGCGTCAAGTCTGAGGAGGTGAAAAAAACAGTCATGCAAAACAATATTTTGAATTTGGACTGCAATACCTAGTTCAACCGCTAGGTGTCAATCCTACATACAGAACCTTTAACCAACTAATCTTAACTAACCAATAAACTAATCTCATTACAAATTTGGAAAGATTGTTGGCAAGTGTTGTGTTTTCAAATGCACATTACAAGCAACCCAAACTCTCAGTACTTGCAGAGATACAGTTCGTGTGGAGCAGCATTTACTGTGAACTGATCCACTCCAAGACACTGATCTGCTTGTGTGTAAACAAACACAGTGCCGTGTTTCACGCTATCAGCCAGCTGATGAGCATCAGTTTCATTTAACCAACAACACCGATTTTTACTCTCATTTGGCACATTGCAAGTAACAATTTTAGACCCTGACTGAGATACTAAGCATGTTCCACACACAGCCTCTGAATGAAGCTTTTACACTCTAAAAATAAGTGAAAAGTATATGCAATGACATATAATCACTCAAGTACTTTATACTCTTGTCTGTATTCCAGTCAGTCTGTACTAAGGTCAATATGCAGGTGAAGGAAGGTTCATAGCAGCACAGAGTAACATCTATATGGGTGACATGCCATAGCCCCTGTGGACAGAATGGAGTGGATGGAAGTGAAGGCTGGAGCACAACACATGGGGACAGACGGGAATTCTGATGCAATGAATCTCTAAGGGCTTTTGTTCATGCCATAAACAACATCTGCTCTTTTCTTTGCACCCACTGCACGTATAAAAGAATCTCTGAGCTGACATAGTGTCTGATTGCTTCAGAGAAATCTTTACGTACATAACAAAAGTGAATGGAATCATCTCTCCCATTAAGTGCATTTGATTGTTTCTGAAAGCACTGTGGTTATGGATACACTAAAATTGTCTCAGAATATAAAAAAAATTGTGGTTGTTACCTGAAAAGATGTAAGGATAAAAGCAGAGACAACATTACTGCCTCGCTTTGTCTCCATTTCCATCCCTACTCCTGTTTTCTTCTGTGTCTTGTGGTGGCGAATCATTTCTTTACCCAAAGTACAGGAAACCTTTGACTTCCTGGCCTCCTGATGCATGAAATCTCTTTGTCAGGCTCCGCTGGTCATGGTAATTGGTCTCAATAGGCCAGGGGACAAGATAAACGGAGAGACGCCATTAAGACTTCACTTCCTGTTGGCATGCAGACCAATCTAGATGGCACAGACGCACTTACTCGCTTCTTCCCACTGCCAAGCAATTTGCAATTTTTTTTGTTTTTTTACGTCCACAGCTGTCTGAAAGAGTACTAGGCTTAAAGAAATTGAGAATTATTGAGTGGATACTTTAGAAAAAGCCAATTGTACTAATCCTATGGATTAGTCATGTTTTTCCTTTTTCTTTTTTTCTGCAAAGAGACATTTTGTGCCAAGTTTAATTTCTCAGGAAAGTGGTCATAATGTAATGCTATTGTTGCGCTGAATTTGCTGTGTTTCTTGACTGTTCAGCCATGACTTCAGATGCAAGGTATTCAAAAAGCCCATTCATTCCTTTGTGCTGCTTTCACTTTGAACTCCTCTGAGTATTTAAATGTTTTATTGAATAAAGCACAGAGAGTATAAAAAATACCTTTTTTTGTTTTTCAAGTGAAAATATGAAAGCAACCAAGCAAAGATGCTCTTAGCACTGGGAAAATAACATATTGACTAAAATCTCATCATTAATCGACGTCTAAACTCTCAACAGCCCCTTCTTTATTAAACATGAGGCTGGATTACAAATATACTTACAGTATATATGCATGTGTAATTTTTTATGAATTTCAGTTGGCTCTGAAAATGAATGATAAATGTCCCACATTAGAGAGAATTCATCCAAGTTCAAATTGCAGCATTTTTTAATGTTTGGATTGTTACTCTCACATATTTCACTGTTAAAGAAGTAGTTTACCAAAAAATATGACAGTTCTTTCATTATTTACTCAACCTATTATTTCCAAACCTCTATTCTGATATTTCTGAATGTTTTGTATAATATGGCAATACACACATTGAACAAAAGCTCCAATAGCACCATTTTTAAAAGCCCATATGATTCATGCACTATATTTCAAGTCATACCATGATATTTAAGTCATTTTTCACTCTCAAAACACTTCGCAGCTCTGAAATCAAATATGTTGCAGCTTTGAAGTCATAATGCTGGTTCTTGTGACCATATGACATTTTATGTTACTGACGTCCAATCTGCACCTTAAGTGTCATATTTGATTTAAGCGCTCAAATCACTCATGTTCTGCGTTGCATGAATTATTTGAGAGTAAACTATGACTTAAATTTCAGTCTGTTCCTCACAAAAAAATAAATAAACATCTTATGGCAGAGTTTGACAGCCAGTGGCACAGCATAAACTATATAATCGGGGGAGCTGTGCGAATTTGCAAAGACATCAGGGTGAACGAATGACAGAATGTTCATTTTTGGATGAACCATTTCTTTAAAGAATATATTAAAATAAGAGACTGAAGCCTCTAAACTGTTGCAGTCCAAGAGCTGGGTTTGCAGAGTGAGACTCCTGTAGCACTGACAGCACTTACTGAGAGAAAGAAGAATGGTCACTTATCTGCAGAAACCTGTGCACAGGCAAAGCTAACAGGCTTAGGAGATAGAGCCCAGCCTCAGCTGTGTAATTGCCTAATCCATTTCTCCTCAGGAAACCCTGGTGTAAAAAGTTCTGCTGAAGCACCAGGTAACATCATCTTGACCCATTTCTGCCTTTATCAGCTGCAAGTTTTGGTCTGGTGGTGGGAAGCTGAATGGCACTCCACCCAGTGCATCTGTTAGGAAGCTTGCTCCTCCTACAGCAGGAGGTCCAGACTGTGGAGCAGACATTTTGAGGTCATACAGTGACAGTGGGGTATGCTGACAAACGACCACCACTGGTGAAGATCCTTTAGTTTAGAGGGGGGCATCACAAACGAGATACAGAGAATGCTTCTTTTACGGTACTACATAGAGAGGCTTATCAAGAGGTCTTAACCACAAAAGAAAGAAAGAATGGGTGTGATTCGACCAAGAATCTCATCAACACTATCTACAGTATCAATTACAAGCCCCTTTACTCAGGATATATGTATGGTGGCTCGTTTTTATCAAAAGGGCTGGGCAGCATGTAATCCCATTAATGAAATGAACAGGGTAAAATTATCTCAAAAGAGGTAATTTGTCAATGTAGTACCTGCACCTCAGAGGTGACCCTTGTCTCATTCTCGTTTCTAATCCAATCAATAGGCCTCCTAGTGGAGATACAACCACTCTGAAACTTTCTGGAAGGTGAAACTTCACGTGTGTGGACTGTAAATGCCAAAGTGATTTTTAACCAGTGAATATTAACCTAAAGACCGGCAAAGAATAATACGTAAAGCTACTGTAAGAAAAATCTGGGCCAAGGCCATGATCTAAAGTGTTCTGTCAGTAAGAGTTATATTATCCCAAGTCATTTATGTTGAAGTAACTTTAATTAGCTTAAGTAGGGTATTCTGTTGCCATCCATTCAGAGTGACTCCAACAGAGGACCTATAAAATAGCACATGACAAGACATCATAGTCACAATGAGTTCCTGGCCTCTGTCATTGACTGTTTTAACAATAAATGTATTTAACAAAAGGATATTTCACTAGCCAGCACTGCAAATGACCCAATAAAACACTGCCTATATTAGCATATGACTGGATAACAGACAAAAAGCACCCTAATGATCAAAACTAACAAAAGCAAAGCAATATAGTTGCATCAGTATAATTATGTTAACTTGCTCTATCATCATTTACTCATGTCTTTTCAAGCAAATGACAATTTCTGCTGAGAAAATGCAATTACAATACAGCAACAGCTTTTAAGCAACAAAAAAGCAGCATAAGAGCATCATAAAAGTAGTTCAGATGAGTCAAAGTATTCTGAAGTCATACAAGAGCTTTATGTAATGTTATGTTAGTTTTGTGCTTGATTCATGAATGAATCATTCTGTTGAGTCTGATCAGTTCAATGAATCGGTTAATCCATTTTACAAAACTAAGTCTGAACAATTCATGCACTAATCAGGTTCTCAATTTCAACTCAGTGATCCAGCTGCTATAGTTAAATGCTTACTGGAGGGGAAGTTTGTGAACAATGGTTTAAATATTTCTAAATATAAACTTATTGTGTGGGTTCAAAACACAAATTGTCCAACAAACCACTGTTGATGCTTTTGCATAATTTGAGATAGAAATCCTCATTCCTATTTGTTGCAAAAAAAAAAAAAAAAAAAAAAAAAAACCAGGACATTCTTCAGAATTTCACCTTTAATGTTCCACAGAAGAAATAAAAGCTTGGAATGGCATGAGGGTGAGAGCATGATGACAGAATTTTTATTTTGGGTAAACTAAATCATTGAGGGCAAAACTCATCTCTTGCTTATCAATTCATCTCTTAATCAAAAAACCTTTCATGAACACAACAATAGCAGAAACATTAAGTAACCAAACTTAAGTAACCAGAACAGAACCTTGACAGAGAGCTGCCAAACCGCTGGTCTTTATTTTTCAGTCTCAGTGTGACTGAGTGTCCTTCTTCCTCTTATTTCTTCAGATAATGCCCCAGCTCAATGTTATTAATGCTCAATTTCACCCAATTATGAGGCTCCTCAGCACTGGAAGGTGGCCAGTGAGGGAAGTATGGATGAGAGGAGAGAGTAAGAGACACAGCTCTGTGTGCGGTCACTTAATGTGTGGAGGACGGGCGTTTGAGAACATGTGATTACTCCCCAACACTTGCAAACAGACACGTCAACGTGCGCAACACACACACAGACACACAGCTAAACATGCTTTATATTGTTTATCTTCAAGCGCTGTCCGATTTGTACAAATGTAAGGAGACGAGTAACACATTAATCCCTCTCTTGGGATCCTATCGAGTCCCTTGGAGCCCCTGCTACATCAAAACATCCCACTGACAAGTACATAATAGCACATCTCAGGGTCATAGTGTCTGAGGCCTTAGAGGCAGCCAATGGCCTTTATAATAATGAGAAAGTATGTCTTTTTTTTTATAATGGACATCTGCTTGTATGTTCCCCCCCCCCATCCCAGTAAGTCATGATTCACAAAACCTGGCACTTCACATTGTGTATAATGCCAGAATTGCATTGATTTTTCATGTTAGGGCGGTGTTCAGATATAGACCTCTGTTAAATCACAGGATTACAGAGTTAGATGTCTTTGTACTGCCAAATGTATATTCAGCTTCTTCAAGTAAGTGGGTAAAAAGGACGAGGAACCTCTAATGATCCTATTTTAGATCTAAGTATATTTAGATAAATGTCATATCACGGCAAAAAGCAAGCTGAGAGCCTTTTTACAAAACAGACGTATTTTATCATTCACCCAGAATACTGAAACAATGCTCTGGAAAGGAGGGGGCAAATCAATACTCTCTCTCTGAGGAATGGCCTGTGAGCGGCCGAGGGAAAATTCCGGAGCAGCGATATGGTGAGCTGAGTCTAAGCACCTGAGGCTCTGTAAACTGAATTCATTTGTCTTTACCAGCACAGCCACACACACACAAACAAGGCTGGATGGTCAGTTCGCTGCTCATCTCCACTGAGCCCACAATCTGCCAGCTGTGCAGAACCCCTGCACCAGGAATCAGTCTCAATTCCCCATACAGCCTCGCCACGGCTCAAGCTTTCATTTTCATGTTTTTAGCATAGTCTGTTTTGGGCTTTTTTTTTTTTTAAATAAGCATGTCAATTTCTGGAGTCCTTGAATTTGTCAGCTTGTTGCTTTTTAATTATCCTAATGATTTTAAAAAGCATTAAAAAATGTTTCCCTTCAAAGATTTCTATAAAATACAATTCATGCAGTCAACTTGTGACTAGGAATCAAGGTCATTAATGAAACAGAAAAATGAAATATTTATAAACAAATCAAAATACTACAATAAATAGCGGAAACAACACAAATATTAATTAAAAGTGAATACAGAAATCAAATCAAATATCAAGTTAAATCCACTCTTGTGTTACATGTTTCCATTAAAATATCAATAAATATCAGCAATAAAATATTTACATTAAACAAATACTCTTATAACAACAACTAGGGTGTCATCAATACACTGTATGCCTAACTGCAGCACTCACATACATGCATTACACACACAATATTTACATTGAAGGCAGTATCATGGTGCTACGATATATTTCAAAGAATACAATGATGGTACCGTCATGGCTATTTTCAGCACTTCAGTTGATTTATGTTGTGTTATTGGTGTTTCCATAAAATGTCTTTACCTGCTGTAGGCCTACAAAGATGTTCACAAGCTGCACATGCAGGTGTTTATCTTCTTCATTGCGAACAAGCTGCGACAGGATTCATTTTCTGGTTTGGTTTCAACAGACCGTCCATGAAGGTTTTTTTTTTTTTTTTTTACTTCTAAAGTATCTTGTTATTGTTTTATGGTGTGAGAAACTACTCCAAACAACTGCGTACGTGAGTGAGATCTGTGTCCAAATCAAACTTCAGACCGAATCACAAATCGAGCTGAAAGAAAAATACCAGAAACAGCGTATTTTGAACACTTAAGCTCCATTTTAACTGAGAAGCATCTGTAGCATCAGGACCTCCTGTCCTCTTGAGCGCTGACACCTGTAACACTAGCCAGTTCATAGACCTTAGTATTAAAAAATATATATTTTAATTATTTTATGCGGGAAGATAATTTATTTGACGAACTGTTTAAAAAAGGAATTTCAGGGTAAAGGCATCTCCTCTATTGATGTCCATTCAAACAGAACTGCATTTTGTCTTGCTGTAATGTGTTTTTAGCTAACCCTCTACTGTACTGATAATAATAATCATAATTATATATATATATATATATATATATATACACACACACACACACACACACTTGTGTAATTATATAGAAAAATACAAGCCATTTACAAAATATACATAGCAATAACCCAACACTATACACAAAGCAGTGGTTCTTAATTCATAAAGCCACTAGCGTATGTTATAAAAGAAATGAATATGTCAGCAAAAACAGTGTAAACATTCATCCGCAGCAATGCACCTTGGTGAGCATCATAATTAGCGTGCAATAAAAATGAGAATATATATAAACATGCTTCATTCCTTTTGGTTTTTTTTTGTTTGTTTGTTTGTTGTTGTTTTTTTGCAACACTAATGTGTGGATTTTTATAGAAACACCTGAGAACAATTGTGACGAGACATGATAAAAGTTTCCTCTTTTTCCCCATTCATCTTCAACCCTTAGTTAGTGGTCTCCTTGTTTTTGCAGACATGAGCAAAATATACTTTGAGACTATAACAGAATATGCACACAAATCTCTCTTTCTCTCTTCTCTGCCATTTTATCTCTCTCTCTCTCTCTCCACCCCAAAATAAACGAGCAGTATACACTGATGCTCCAGATAGTAGTTTGTGTCTGAACCTGATAAGGTGCCTTGAGAGTGTGTGTTCTCCATGTACAGGTGTATGGTCTTCCCTGTTTTTCCTTTTCCCACCCCTCCTCTTTATCTCTGTCTCTGCTCACAGGCTGCTTGGGCCAGATAAACTCAAATCTGGGTGGAACATGAAGAATGTGTGTCCAGTTCTGCAGAAAGACCTTATATACAAACTATGCACCATTTACCATCTGTTCCACCGGTTTCAAAAAGCAACTATTTGATAAGATCAGCGCCATACTTGCTTTGAAAACCATGTTACACACAATCTGTATTTATGATTAAAGGTATATTCTGAGTTCAGTACAAGTTAAGCTCAGTCGGCAGCACTTATAATGTTGACTACCACAAATGAATTTCCATTTTTCGTCTCTTATTTTCCACTTCTTTTAAGTGAGGCAATCCATAAACAATAAAATTAGTCTGTTTAGTAGTAACAATATGGGTTTTAACATTATTTTAGTGCGACAAAAAATAAATAAATACAATAAAAGATATTTTACAAATTTGTTGGCACAAAAAAAAAAAAAAATTTAACAGAAACATTAATTTAATTGCTTTTATTAAATTATAGTCTTCACATTTCACATTTTAAATTATCCAAAAACTTTACTATCATTAAATATCTCATAATTTTTGTTTTTCTTTGGCAATTATTTTTGTAATCAATATTATGCCACAAATACTGTTGAAAGATCTTGTAATGAACCTGAAACATTGCTTTAAGATAAAATTATTTAAGTCACAAAAATTGCACTCTCCATCCTGCCTCCATTTTGCATACAAAAATATATATATATATATTTTCATGATGTTCTTTCATTGCAATGTTTTAACAGCTTGGGTTCTGCTGTGCCAATCATATATCCACAGTCCATGTTAGTGCACACGACACCATTTGTACCAGATCTTTCTGACCTTGAGCTTGACAACATACCAATGAACGGAAAATACACCTACGTATTGGGCATAACAAGTGTCCAACTGTCACTTAATGTCAGTTTGTGAACACTTGCAAGGCAGAAAGCAACTAGGCTAGGAATGCAGAGAAAAATAGAAGACATTTCTGCTAAAGTATGTTTATGTGTGTGTACCCCTGTTATATAACACACTCAGCACTTTTTACATCTTTCAATTGAAAAGATTTCACAAGATATAGTCCTCAGATCACCTCTGAGACTAGAGGGCCTTTTATTTATTCATCTTCATGCACTTTTGTTGAGTGCACTTGTAGTTTATGTGCATATCATTGTGTCATCATTCATAATAATGTCTTTACAAGAGATATAGCAAGTAAACTGACAACAAAACAACGAAAGTTTGGTTTTGGATATGTGTGTGTGTGGTCGCAGGCTGCACTCACTGATGTGGGAAACATTGCTCTGTTCCAAAGCTTCGCTCCAGTGATCCCAGCAGTGGTATGTCATGTGAACCCAGCGTCAAAGAGCAGAAAATCGAGGGAAAGAGAGAAGAGAGAATGGGAGAGGATTGTCCATTGACGTGTGGGGATGTCTATAATCTCTTAAACGCTGCCAGGCTTTTATTGTTTCTAAACCTCATGAGTAAATACCACTGGCCTTTTTCTATTTCCATCGTAACCTTGACTGCTGTCAGGTCAGCACATCATAATTCTCTTAGTGGACACAGCCTCGCAGCGATACGCGGTTGAAACTTAGGGCACAGAGTATGCTTCACCTGTCTCATTTATCTCAAAAACACTCCTGCACATAGTAAACGAGCCATTTTCTCCATTTTGCAACAAAATAAAAGCAAAGTTCACTTAACAAGTTCAGTTTCGGCCTTTTCAGAGGGTCAAATTCAACATTGCATGAGCGCTGAGTGATAAAATAAAGATTTTACATTGGAACAATCAGGTACATTGATATCATCAAGCTCAAATGCATCACAACATGTCTAAAGCAAAGGTTCCAAAACATTTTAATATAAAGGGCCAACTTGATTGAGGGCCCATAGGCTGTATAAGTAAATATTTTATTATGTCCCTATATATTATATTAAATGCATTAATTGTATTTTACCATTTAAATTTAAATAAGAATTTAAAAAAATATTTATTTTACCAATGAAACGTTTAAAAAAAAAATCTAAAAAATAAATAAATAAATAAATAAATTAGAAATGAAGAAATGCTCCTAAATAAAAGCAAAGTTTGGATAACAAAATTTAATTTTGGCCTTTTCAGGGAGTCAAATTCAACACTGCACCAGTGCTGACCACTAAAATACTGATTTTATATTTTGATGCAGAAAAGCAAAAATCCAAATTACAATTTAAGATATACTTCATTTATATGGCATGGTGGGCCAACTTTAGACCTTGTTAGGGCATCTCTTGTCTACATCGTTTCTATGATTTCTATAATAAAAAAAAATCTAAACAACTAATCATACAATCACAACTATTAGCAAAGTGCCTTTGAGGGCGTCAATGAGTAATGCATTTTTCAAATCCAAGGTACTTAACAGAGCTCTTCAGCACTGCCTCCATTTGAATGAGCTCATTGTACAGAGCCGCCCACTGCTCATGAGGATTGATGACAGGGTGTGGAACTTGGTTACTAGAGCAATTGCATATGGTTTGATAGGTGGCTGTAAATACACCTAAAATAAGGCTATAGGTTTGCATGCTAATAATACAAAAAATAAATAAATAAAAAATAAATAAATAAAATATTTGCTGAATGGGATGAGAAAGGGTCACGAATAAAGTCATAAGAATATCACACATGTGACAATGAAGCATGCAGTTCTGTGGTTTGGAGGGGAAGATTGACGCCTGCATCTCTCTGGCCACATGGTGCTCAGTTTATGATAAGCGTACTTATACTGCCACCATGTGGTCACATGCCATATAATCAGCTGTGAATCTTGCTGTACAACCGCGAACGCAATTTGAATTTGTGAGAGGCTGATCTGAGCGAGGAACACAACGGTGAGTTAGTGTAAGCTGACAAGACACTAAAGAGGAGGAAAGTCTGTTGGCTTGCTTCTGGCCTTTTCATGAGGTAAATTGGATGTCTGACTGACCTTATCAATGGACTCTGGCCCCAAACCTCCTATCTGCTAGCATTTACAGCTCAAAGGTTAATGGAAGGAGCTGGAGCCAGGCTGAAGGTTATGGATGGAGCTCTCAGCTTCCTCCCAGCTCAGACATCAGACAACAAGCACGTCCTGATGTCTCCAACTCAGAGGAATTGCAAACTCACTTAAATGAGATTTAATGAGACTCGTGAAAGGATATTTATCTTTGGATTTGCAACAATACATTGGTTGCATGGATAAGCTGTAGGGCCTACTATACAAATGGCATTTAGCATGATAAATAGGCTAGCTTTTAGAGCAGATGGAGTTTGTCTGAGTCTTGCAGATTACAAATGCTGTGAATATATTTTTGAGTTTGAATCCTTGATTTGATTTCATATTTAAATTAGGAAAAAGAGGGAAAAAAACAAATTCTCTTTTCATGTAAGGAAATTGAACTTCACGTGAAGAGGGATGAATTAAGAAATGGTTTAAATATTTCTCAAAATGATGAAGTGGCTTTCGATATATTAAGAGCACCAGGTGCAGTTCCAAAATCAGATAGGTACTTGGTTTTATTTAAAGTTAAGATATACTATTTCAAGTCTTCTTATTATAACACACGCATCCAATCTCCAAATCGCTTGTCCTATATAAGGTTGCAGGGATGCTGGAGCCTATCCCAGCTTCTCATGCCGAAAGCACGGAATCACCCCAGATGGAAGGCCAGTAAATGAATATTTTAACTTGTAATTAAATTAATAATGCTTTCATAATGTCATGTATGATATTCCTGCATTGCACTATGCTGCCAAAGAGGGCACCAGTCACACTGAGCAAAATGAAACATCGCCATCTGCTGGTCTAGTGTCACACCAGCATCTACCTTCAACCTTCAAAAGATATTATGCACATATGTAGGCTACAAGTAATACATATAATCTCATTTTATAGCATTATACAGTACACATATCTTAAATATGAATGTTTTTGTATGTACAAGTATATGTGGAGCATGTTTCAGTAACACTAACTGTTAAACTCTCAGCATTGTCAGAAAATCAGCATTTTCTCATTGCTGTGCCCACTGAACTTTCAATATTCTCGCTGAACAGATGAACTTAAGATGAGCTTGTTCTCATTTGACAAATGTGAAGATTTTTGTAAGGAGGACAGGTAAGTAAATTGACAAATGGATGAAGGAAAAAGATTAAGACAAATTAATTGACAAATGGGAACAGACAAGGACAGAGAAGTGAAAATGAGCAAATATACTGAAAGTGTCAAAAATTAAGTAATAAAATCAGATTCAAATTATATTATATGAATTTTAAAATTATTTGTTATTTCATTTTTTTTTAGCATCCTGTTCTTATTTGTCTCAAAGCCGCATGTAGGCCTATGAATGTATGTAAGAAAAGTTTTTAAAGGTAATTTCTTATGCTCACCAAGGCTGCATTTATTTGACCAAAAATAATATATTTTATTTTAATATATTTTCAAATTTAATTTATTCCTGTGATAGCAAAGGGGGATTTTCAGCATCATTACTCCAGTCTTCAGAGTCACATGATCCATCAGAAATCATTTTAATATGCTGATTTGATGATCAAGGGGGGAAAAAATCTTATTATTATCAGTGTTCAATTAATATCAGTGTTGCTTAACATTTTACATTTTTGTCAGGATTCTTAACAGAAAATTCAAAAGAACAACATTTGTCAGAAATGGAATCTTTTGTAACATCATAAATGACTTCACTGTCACTTTTGATCAATTTATTATCTTTACTGAATAACACACACACACAGCATTACATAACATCCATCTAAAAAACAAGCCTGCTGACTAGTCTGACTGAAAAGTGAAATGATGTCACACTAATGTGAGATCCTATGACTAAGTAGGTAACTGACTAAATAATCACACGTAGCAAATTAATGAGAAATTGATATCAGATCACCAGTCATTTCAGCCTCAAAGAGTGCATATAACTTACTGCATCATATAACCTGATTTCAATTTTTATTATTCATTTCTATGATTTAACCCACAGCTATATTTATACATATAAAATGATATATGTGTAATTATAGAACAGTTAAATGGTGCTTCCCCTTGGCTCAGCGAGGGGCACATTTTAAAATGAGACATGACTCAGGGTCTCAGGCAGTATGACATCCTAGCCCCCAACCCAACAGCTGCCACACGGTGTGACAGAACCCTACTTCCAGCTAACCCTGTGATCCTAAAATCACATGCCCTTGTGTTCACTCTATTTGTCACATTCCATCTTTATTAATTCATCATTCAATCACGTATCGGCATCGAATGTCTGTTCTCTATGGAGCATGAATATTAACTGGACGGGATGGAAGGGATAGGCTGACTAAAGCTCTCCAGCATCCTCCCTCCCTCCCTCATAATTCCACGCCCTAGCGGATACACAGACACCAGCAGACGCAGTCGGGGTAATCTCAGCAGACACGCCGTCCTTCTCTCTTTCTACCAGCAAGTGGATACAGCCACTTTGTACTCTACGGTGAGTCTTTTATCCATCATAACAATAACCATCCTCCTTTCTCTGCATGTGGCTTGTGGGTTTTAGCATGAATAATGCGACGACTAGAGATGGTAAATCCACATTGGCTATAGGTGCGGCAGCCAGAGTGAAGAGAGATAGAGGGATATAGAAAAATGGATGGCTATTTCTCCCGTGAGGTAGACACTGCAGTCTAGCATTTGAGGAAAAAGGCTGCCTGCATGCTAAAATGGAACAAAGAACAAAGACATCATAAAGGAAGAAAGGGCATCTGGTGAAAGTAAAGGGGGAGGATAGATGTTAAGAAGCACTGAGAGTTGGCTAGGTGGGCGGTTAGCATTGGCACATGATACATGCATGCTGGAATACATGTGTGCTACATGCTACCATCACACACACATGCACAGAGAGAACGGAAGCATTTCTTCCCTTAGCATCCGACTGACTTTTCTCAAAAGCAGAGCACTCTTGAAATGTAGCATTTTGGTGGTTTAATATTTGAAATAATTGTGATATCTAGATGCATTTCAATCAAAAACAATTTAAGACCTTGCTGTGAAATGGCTAAAATAATACGTGAATACACAGCATGCACGATTCCTTTATGAAACGGTACAAAAGACAAAAGCAAGGTCAATGCTCTGCAAGTCACATCTGTCATCTCTGCTGACAGCAATCATGTCTGACAAGCCAGACCTCACAGAAATCGCCAGGTTTGACAAAACCAAGCTGAAGAAGACTGAGACAAAAGAGAAGAACCCTCTTCCCACCAAAGAGAGTGAGTGTCTGTTACATTACAGCATTCGGTGTGTCCAATCAGTTTGGGTGTGGTGTAGGTCTCTCTTTTCTCCCCCATCTGCCTTTTTCTTCTCTGCAGTGATCTGTATACCTTCTCTCTTTATTTATTGTTTTGTTTCAGCCATTTCTTTCTCTTCCATCTTATATCCCTTTCTCTGTTTTTCTTCCACTCTCACCCTGCTCAGTCTTTTTTTCCAGCTTCTTATGTCAGCAGATGGGTGTCAGCTCAAAGTCCTCCATCAGCATTGCAGTGCAGACCTAAGCCTGCTTGCAGAATTTCCCATGTGAATAAGCATCTTATTTGCAATAATGCCACGCTCCCGCATCCATAAAACACATCTCTCTCTTAAGAAGCTTTACTGGCACAATAAAGGCATTTACTCTTCTAAAGCATTTATATTTCATCTCTTTCTGTTTTCAGCTATCGAGCAGGAGAGGAAAGGCGATGCCACCCCTTGACCTAAGAGACAAGGAGAAGACAAGCACAAGACATGTTCTTCTGACATGGCAGATATTACAATTCCTATTTCTGTTTAAAGGGTGCTATTGCCCCATGTGATGCATGGTTACCATTGCGATTGGAGTCACTGGGGCCTATGAATGGGAGTGTGATGAAGGGGGAACACTTGAGACAGGGTTAAAAAAGATATTTTACCAAATTCTGTTTAGTGCATTTGTTTTTTTATTTTTTTTTAAAAGGGTTTCTTCATAAAATAAAGACAAATGAAATGTAAATCAAATAAAATACCAAATATGACTCCTCTTCTTAAAAAGACTTTTCTTTAGGTGCAAGTATATGATCATTCAAAACACAAAGTATTTTTGCTCACCAAGGCTGCATTTATTTGATCAAAAATACAGTAAAAAATGTTAAAATACTCCTAAAATCACTTTTTTTTATTTTAAAATGCAATTTATTTTTGTGATGGCAAAGCAACCATTACTCTATTATTCAGTGTCACATGATCCTTCAGAAATCATTCTAATGTACTGATCTGGTGCTGAAGTAACATTTCTTATTATTACCAGTGTTGATACATTTGTGCTACTTAATGTTTTTGTGGAAACTTTTATATTTTTTTTGTTTTTAAACAATACTTTGATGAATAGAAAGTTAATAAGAACTGTATTTATTGGGAAAGGAATTTTGTAACAAGTTTTTACTGTCACTTTTGATCAAATTAATAAATCCTTGATGAATAAAAGTATTTCCTTTGCCAAAAATCCTACTGAACCCAAACCTTTTACGGTACTGTAATTCATGAACCACACTCTCTCAGGCACCAATGGTGGGGTAAGTTGTCACAGTGTGAACAGGTTTGAGAACAATACTCTTGAATTAAAATATATTGCAAAAATCACCTGTCAGACCTGACTTGAAATAAATATATGTGGGCTGTGGCATATAACTTGTTGAAGTAGAAATTAAAGACGTGTTAGAAAGCACAAAATTTTTAGTAGTAGTACTAGAAATACAGGATTAATTACGGGTTTACTTTGAAAATATTTTAGTTTTCAACCTGGCATAAATTTACAGAATGGTGCTAATAAAAGGACAACCAAAGGTGTGTAGCCTATTATAAAAGTGTAAAATAAACGAGTTTGTTTTGTGGTGTGGCCAGCAGGGGCGCCACTATTAATAATAGCCTGATTATGTCACACCTGAAGCCACTTGGGGTATTATTGCTCATTGGTTAAAATCGAGTTAACAATCGTTGATTGATGATATGCTTGACGGCATGAGATACCTTCATCCAGAGGTGTAAAGAGTACCTGAAAACCATACTTGAGTAAAAGTACAGATACCTTACAGTGAAAATTACCCCACTACACATTACAAGTCACCAATTCCAAAACAACTTGAGTAAAATTATTAGAGTATCTGATTTTAACAGTACTTAAGTATTTTACTTATACTAAATATAGGCTCAAAGATGCACAAGTCAAAGAGACATGCCAGTCAAAAACTGTAACGTTGTGGAGAAGCTGGGGAAACAGGCAGAGGCAAGGATCTGTGTGCAGATATTTCATGGAAAAGCTAGAACAAACAATAAGCCAAAAACCAAAGGGAACAAAGAACAGAATGACGGGCAAACAGACAACCATTACATTCAACAACTCACAAAGAACTAAAGAAACACTAGGGCTGTATATACAGTATACAGGAGGCTAACAAGCTGAACAAGATAAGATACAAACTGACTACAAGCACCATGGGAGACAGGAAGTGACATAAAAGTCCAAGACAAGGCACAGAAAACGCAACAAAAACAAGAGCGAGCTGATTTGTGAGGACAGCAATCATGCTTATTTCCTGAAACCAAAATAAAACTGAACACCTCAAAATTTCAAAAACAAAAACAAAAAACAATATCCTTCAAAAAGGTCTCTTCAGTGTAACGGATAAATAAAATAATGTTAAGTAAAATTAAAAAGTCAAAGTCTTCTTGCACTGGATGTGCTGGTTTCGGCCTCATTAGCAGCTGTAATCATGTCCTCATCTCATTTATAAAACACATGTGATTCACAACTACTGGCTAAGAAACTCACATTCACGTAAAGTAGCCTTGTTTACAAGTTTGGGTAAGGGCAAAATGCACAAGATATAGTACTTTCAGTGCCCAGTAGTTGGCAATATCAGAACTTTTGTAGCATAAATAAACTGCTGCAGAAAAGCTAGGTGCCATGCATAATGTAATGTGTAACTGCAGCACTCATTTCAAATGTAGTGGAGTAAAGAGTACAGATACTCATTTAAAAATGTAGTGAAGTAGAGAGTAAAAGTTGCTAATATCTTTGATACTCAGTACAACTACAAAGTACCCAAAAAGACACTTAAGTACAGTAATTAGTTACATTTACTCAAGTACTTTACACCTCTGCCTTCATCCAACCAATGAGTTAAAATAGCGCTGAGAAAAGTTCGTTTTCACGTCAGGTCATGTACCCGCGGCTCAAACATCGCTGATTGTCCGATACTAGGCCTACGTGTATTTTACCAGGCTATTCTTGTTTTTACAATTAACACCTGCTGATGAGGTGCTAGAGGACGCGCCTATATCTCTTTTGAACTCAATTATGGCTGAGATGTTATTGAGATGCGCGGCTGCGGTCTGGCGTCACTGTTCCTGCACTCAGAACACCACAGTGCCTCTCCGACCCTTATCGTCTTTTATGACCAACTTATCTCTCTCGAAATCTGACATAACTAAAACCAATAAAGTAAGCGGATAAAGACTTAAAAACACAAATAAAAAGTAAAATGTCTCTAATTGGTTTAAATAGCCTATGTTGCTCGTGCAAACACCTAATAAACAGGTCCTTTTCGCAGAATATAGGCCTAGTGCATAGAAAGGTTTAGAAAAGGGTATGACGTTCCATAAAAATGCGTATAAATAGTACGCCAAATAAAAACAAAAACTCCTGTGGCCTGTTTCATAAAAGAAATTTACCGAATAATCCAGGTTTATTTCAGTTAGTCTGACTTATTGCCAGTTGATTTGGTTCAAAATAAATCAGACTAACTGAAATAAACCTGGCTTATTTGGTAATCTTGTTTTATGAAACAGCCCCCTGGTATTGATACGCAAAAATGGACTTTGGCGTATATATGATACGCACGTGTTTGGCGTGCATATGATACGCATCTACTCCACAACCCTAATCCTACCCATCTCGTAGCATATACACGCCAAAGTCCATTTTTGCATATTAATACCACGAGTTTTCGTTTTTATTTGGCGTACAATTTATACGCACTTTCATGAGATCGGGTTGGTTAAAACGTCCCCTAAAACGCTGAACGTTTTCACTTTACCTAACTTATTAAAAGTCACTTTTGTCTTTTGCTGGAGACTTTTTTTGTTTCATAGTCTGAAATTAATGAAAAGGGGAGCGTTGGCATGAATGTTTTTCATAAAAGCTTTAAATCAGCAAAGCAATTGTATTTAAAAATACGCATATTGATATTACAGTACTGGAAGCTATTTTGTTATGTGACAAAATTATGCAGAGGATTTTTATTTTAAGGTCATTACTTTAAAAAAAAAAAAAAATTAGACCCAAATCTTTGATCATTTTATGAAAAATTAAGTTTATTCAGGTCAAATAATAAAAATTATTATACAAATGTTTTTCACAAAACCAAAATCCGTATCAAAGAACTTGTCATATGTGTTTTATATTTCCTTAATCACAAAACAAGGCGAAAAGCCTTCACACAGCATAGGGTAATGAACTGCACCTGAGCTTCTGTGAGTGACTCGTCAAAATGGATCATCTGTGCAGCAAGGTGAGCCATGTTCCTAATATCAGGCTGATATGGGGAGTAAACGCTGTGATGATCTTCTGGCCTTGTTTAATGCTTACTTTGTGATTATTCTTTCATTGCCCATGTTTGTTAGTCACATGAATTAAAGCGTGAAAGTAAGTGATGCGTCATTGCCCTCAGTTCCATAAAACCATTCTGAGATACCTGCGACAGAAGGTTTATGGCACGACGGTCTCGTTTAGGTTAGGTTTGCTTGTACCAGATCATTATTTAATACGGGTTTGTTTTGTAACAAGTAGGTGTGGGAATTTGGGTTTCAGGCACTTTGTAGACTTGATGAAGCCGATGTCCAATTAGTGGGGATTATCCTCACTTGCGCGTCCCTCCATTGTCTTGCAGCCAGCAGTATTGGTTAAACCATTATCCGACCATCAGATAAATGCTCGTTTGAAAAGGGATTTTGAGTGGCTAATTATTTGATTTGAAGTTGTCAATAAGTGGTTTCAACAATTAATCTTCCACGAGCAACAATTTATAAAAATCACATCTCCATATAGCGTATTATTTAATCGCAAAAGTCATCGAAAGTCAAATGATTAAATATAATCGTTCTCACGATTATCCTTTTGTTTACATTGTTCAGCTGTTGATCCCCTAGTGACAAATAATAACTTAGTGTGAATTGGCTTATATGTGTTTTGAATTAGGCTAGTCTTACATGACACATGATTGAATTGTCAACAGTAGGCTAAGCACTAAGTTATGAAAAAAGTTGTCCTATTATTAAAAACTATGATTTATGTCTCTATTTTTTTTTTTTTTTTTTTACTTTTTAAGCATTGAAGGAGTACCTTTTTAATAAACCAATGACATGGGCAACTTAAAATGTAGGCTATCTATTCTCACTGGAGTCCTATGGGTCAAATGATCGAATAAATCTTATAGGATTCATATATAATGTTTTTTTTTGTTTTTTTTGCAGACTAGTAGGCTACCTTTGATATGTTGCACTCTATAATACATCCGACTACATTTCCAGACATTTTTCACACCAGAGCTGTTCCCAGGGGATCAGCTGGTCTTCTATTAACACCAGAGTGTCAGAGCCGTAGAAGTGTTACATGTTATTTGCATGGCCCTTAGCGAACGGAGCCGAATGATTTTATGGCTTTTTGTATACAATGTAGAGCAGCCCCTTACATTTCAGTGTCATTTCCCGGTAAAACACTTTCCCAAAACGTGAAAAGCCAAGACTCAAATAAAGAACATCTATAAAGTCAAGAAGCTTAAATAAACCAAAAGGACTTTAATTTAAATGATGTATGACTATACGGGTTTGTGTATATTATGTATAGCCTATTTATATACTTTTATTGTGCATCGAATAGTCTAGTAGCTATTATTTCTAAACGAATAAACCCTTATTTAAAAAGATAAAAGGGCTATTTTGATGCAAAAATGCATGTCCAGTGGTACATGTCCAATACGGAATCAACATTCAGCATATTCATGAATACACTACACAACACCTTCAACGAGTCTAATGAATGGATATTAGACGAACAATCTGATGGCTTTGGACAGTCCAATTCATTTAAATTGTCTTTCAAATACCCAAATGGTTGCACACTAAAGTGGCAAAATGATTTTGAACGGACAGCAACTAACTTGAACTAAATAAACAAATAGTCGGGTAAAAAATAGTTTATCTATAAACATACTGAAACTATCGCTTAATGAAACATATGAAGGACTTAGTGAAAAGTGTTAATGCTTTGAAGTGTGGTTAAGGCTGCACAATTCCAGTGACCTCCTCCACGTCTTTTCACAGCGAATTGTCAAAGGTTGGGAGATGCCTGTCACGCAAAGTTGGCGACAGGTATAAATGCCTTGCTCGTTCGAGCACTGAGTCACTTGTCTTCTGTCTCTTCCTGGGTATCCATCTCAGTGTTTGTGCCTTGCATTTCCACAAGAAGGGAGCATTGAAGAATCAGGGGTCGCTCAAGCAGCAATGAACCCTTGCCAGCTTTTTGCATCGTTGGTGATGTCTATGTGCTGTCACATACTGTCGACAACAGCATGGTACAGACATTTTTATAGAATATTCGAAATATTATATTTCAGTTGTTTCGTCACTGGTATTTATTTACAAAACTTATGCTAACGCATGCTTTTTTTTCTTTTCTTTTTTTTCAAGGTCGGTGAATAACTTCCTGATGACAGGACCAAAGGTAATTTAAGTTTTCCTATCTATGTCAGCGATACTTTTTAAAAATGTTACTTTATTACTTGTATAAAACGTCTGATCGTACAGTGTCTGATTAATGTTCATCTTTTATATTCATCAGGCTTACCTTACATACACCAGCAGTGTGCAGGCTGGGGCTCAGAGTGGTATTGAAGAGTGTAAACATCAGTTCGCATGGGACAGGTGGAACTGTCCGGAAAGCGCACTGCAGTTATCTACACATAACGGTCTGCGAAGTGGTAAGCACTATTAAAATCCGATTATGCATTCTGCTTTATTTTTCACTCTTAAAATGAAGGTTTTACAGCCTTATGTGTGAGAACATTTTTGGAATTCCAAGTTTGTTTGTTTTTTACTTTTTGCACAAAAACTTATATTGCAACACCAAGAACTTGCAAACACGTACTGTTCCAGCTTTTACGTTTTACTTTGAAAATGCATTAAATTGAACATGTTCTAATAACTTATCATTTACTTTTATTAGCCACCAGCGAGACTGCTTTTGTGCATGCCATAAGTGCTGCTGGAGTTATGTACACTTTGACAAAGAACTGCAGCATAGGGGACTTCGATAACTGTGGCTGTGACGACTCTAAGATAGGAAAAATGGGTAAGGCATTTTTATTATTTATTTATATGAATTATTCTTATCTGTAATTAAAATTATTTAATGGTTTCAGACCAATAACATTAGACTGTTTTCTTCTTTCAAAGGTGGTCGTGGTTGGGTTTGGGGAGGCTGCAGTGACAATGTTGACTTTGGAGAAAGAATCGCTAAACAATTTGTGGACGCGCTGGAAAATGGTCACGACTCTCGCGCTGCAGTCAACCTGCACAACAACGAAGCTGGTCGACTTGTGAGTATAATTGTATTCTCTTATTTATCTACTTTCTCCAGTCAAACGAAACACTTTTTATTGCGGCATGTGGATGCCTATGGCTAATGCGAACCTTTCTATATTCCAGGCTGTCAAAGCAACTCTCAAAAGGACCTGTAAGTGCCATGGTGTGTCTGGAAGCTGCAGTATTCAGACATGTTGGATGCAGCTGGCTGATTTCAGAGAAATCGGTACCTATCTGAAAATCAAACACGATCAAGCACAGAAGCTGGAGATGGACAAAATTCGGATGAGGGCTGGTAACAGCGCGGACAATCGCGGCGCAATCACGGACACGTTCAGCACCGTTGCGCACACAGAGCTCATTTATATGGAAGATTCTCCAGACTACTGCGTGAAAAACCTCAGCCTGGGACAGCATGGAACAGAAGACAGGGAATGCCTACAAAGCGGAAAGAATCTTTCTCAGTGGGAGAAGAGAAGCTGCAGGCGGCTCTGCCACGAATGTGGTCTGAAAGTTGAAGAGAGGAGGATAGAGACTGCGAGCAGCTGTAACTGTAAATTTCACTGGTGTTGCACAGTCAAATGCGAAACATGCACTCAGACTGTGACCAAGTATTTTTGCGCAAAAAGGCACAAAAACCGTCGGCCGCACAACAGTTCACGAAGAAGACAGCATGCGCGTAATAGATGAAATCATCTTTGCAAATATATTAAGTTGTATATTTCCAATGTAAATATATTTTATGAGATTTTGATATGCAGCTTTTTCTCTTACTATATATTATTCTGCACATTGCTATAAGAAAAAATGTCAATTCGAACCCCTATATTAGACACAAGGGCTTTCTCGTTCCCACTGTCAATTGAATTGATCACACACTAAGTTCTAATTTCACATAGACCTGAGTTCATTGCACTTTTTCGTTATCGACATTAGATCACAGATTTAGTTACTTACAATTATGTTGAAAGGTTGTTTTGAAAATTTGCACCATATTTTTTTTCTCGCACAGATCACTTGACAGTGTTTCACAATGGGCTTGAAGTGTTGTGTTTTTATGGAACTTAAGGCAATTATTTTGTAACTATCACATTGTGTTTATATATTAAATGGACTTATTTTGTCGTGGGAAGCACATTAAATATTTAAAACTAAATCACAGTCTCTGAGTGGTCAATTTCTTTGCACATGTTTGACATCTGGTTCAAATGTTTATTGGTGAATAAACGGTGTAAAATAACTCCCAAGCACACTTGAATTATGCATCAGCTCCAACGACTTTGGGACCCTGCCCGCGGAGAGAGAATAAGCTGTAGTGTAATGATATCCTTTGAAGTGCATTGGAGGCGTTTCCTTGACTTGGCTGGTGACTGTAGACCAATAGCTTTACAGGAATCCTGTAACAGAAGGTATTCTGGACCCCGTTGGGAGGAGTATAAAATACATGAAGGCACATCACTTTCTCGAAACAGTACATTGCTTGCTTTATCGCTGTGGATCTAAGCTAATGGCTTATTTCTTCCTTTGGGGTTTTTTATTCTGTATTTGCGACAAGGTTCTCCCTGGGCACACATGGTGAGGCTGCATTAGTGAATTATTACCAGTTGTTGTAATGTAAACATAATTACTCTCGTTAACATAACGCATATTTATTTTGCCTTTTGCTTCCATAGGAAAATGAACAATTTGCTGATGACTGGACCAAAGGTAATCTATTTTCTTAGCTTTGAAAAAAAGACCACAATATCATCTGGTTTTGTGGTGTTTTATTTTTTATTTTTTTTCTATCACATCAAAATCTTTCTTCTTTTTATCTTCTTCCTAGGCTTCTCTTATCTATGCAAGCAGTGTGCAGGTGGGTGCGCAAAGCGGAATACGTGAGTGCAAACATCAGTTTGCTTGGGACAGGTGGAACTGCCCAGACAGCACGCTGCAACTTTCTACTCACAAAGGCTTCAGAAGTGGTAAGATATGTTCATAAATGTGAGCTGTTTATCTCTAAAAATGTAAAACAAAAATAAAAACTACATATTAATTCTCTCAACTTCTCTAGCAACGAGGGAGACGTCATTTGTCCACGCAATAAGCGCAGCTGGTGTTATGTATACTTTAACCAGAAACTGTAGTCTTGGAGATCTGGACGACTGCGGATGTGACAGTTCGAGAAACGGCCAACTCGGTAAGAACGTTACTATATATTCATATGCTAAACTAATTTTAAACAGAAAATACTACAACCTTTTTTATGTAGCTATTAACAATGCAATAAAAGTTAAGTTTTTGCTGTTTAACACAGTCACGACGCGTTTATCTAATGGGTTAAACTGTTCATTTCAGGGGGTCGTGGTTGGCTTTGGGGAGGATGTAGCGACAATGTGGATTTTGGCGAGAGAATTTCTAAACAATACGTGGATGCGCTTGAGACTGGACAAGACTCTCGAGCAGCAGTTAATCTTCATAATAATGAAGCCGGACGTTTGGTAAGTTGAGTTGAGGAATATTTTTCATATCAAAGTTTTAATACTTTTTTTGACACACAAACAGTATTAAATGAATCTAAAATCCAGTATTAAAAATTAAACGAAAATAGCCTATCATGCAGCTCCGCTAGGGGGCGCCATTTTTATTTATTTTTATGTTTATTTTATTTATTTATTTATTTTTTCACAGGCTATTTATATTGCGCAAGTGATATGGCAAACTATATTATGCAACTAATCTGTTATGTTACCTCTTCACAAAAAAGGCCAACTAACTTTTGTGGTTAATGAGACGTTGTTTGAAAATATTTTTGACATGTTTATATGTACCTAAAAAGAATAGGCTTACATATACATAAGATCTGTGAATTAACAATAGCCTACTACGTGTTCTAGGCTGTAAAGGCAACCATGAAGAGGATTTGTAGGTGCCATGGCATGTCAGAAAGTTGCACAATGCAAACGTGCTGGATGCAGCTTTCTGATTTCCGCGAGACTGGCAATTACCTTAAAGTGAAGCACGACCAGGCCCAGAAACTCGAAATGGACAAAAGACGAATGCGCGCGGGCAACAGCGCAGACAACCGGGTGGCCATGGCAGACGCTTTCGGCTCCATCGCCCAGACTGAGCTCATATATCTGGAGGATTCGCCGGATTATTGTGCCAAGAACCTGAGCCTCGGGCTTCCTGGCACAGAGGGTCGGGAGTGCGTGCAACATGGGGAAAGTCTCACTCAATGGGAAAGGAGAAGCTGCCGCAGGCTGTGCCATGAGTGCGGTCTGCGGGTGGAGGAGAGGCGCACAGAGATAGTGAGTAGCTGCAATTGCAAGTTCCACTGGTGCTGCACAGTAAAGTGCGAGAACTGCTCTCAGGTCACTGTCAAACACGTTTGCGCACGGAGACACGGAGGCGACGGACACCAAAGACGCAGACATCGAGGACCAAAATAAAACATCCCCCTAACAAACTCTTTTCTCACGAGAACACCTCCACCTGCACTTTTATTATTATTTGCTATTTCTGTATATAATTAAAGTATTTGAATAAAACTGAGAAATTGAAATTGCTCGTGGTCTCGTTTATTCTTAATGTTTATCAACCTAAATAAGTCCAAATTATTCAATAACCTAATTATTCAATAACCTAACCTGGCTACTTGACTATAACAAACAGGAAATGTAAATATGAAAATGCAGTTTAAATCTATTGCAAATAACATAAATTATGAAGAAAGAAACATGAACATAGATTAGATATGAATGAAAATGCTAAATATAGGCTAGTTTGGATATGAATGAAAATTCTTTCCCCCCCCCCCCCCCCACCCTGTGAAAAAGTTCAACCATTTTGAAGTCCAAGATTAAGAACACGCTTAATAGTTACTTGACTGTAAAATGTGTTTTTAAATCTATTTAACATTAACTCACAATAGTTAAAGTCGGCTTCTCTTTTTGCTCCCGTCTTTCCTCAGATTTCAAATTTTCAGCAACCATAAATTTTACTCACATTTGCCTCCGATCAACCAAAGTGATTTACTTTGATCAAAATGACGGGGAAAGATGGCAGAGGCTTTGTAAACAAGATTACAATACAGATACAATTATTTTCTGTGATTAAGCAATGCAAACTTCCTAAATTGCACAGAATCTCGGGGACGAAATAAGTAGCCTAATTAAATAGCCTAAGTGATTATCAATTATGATGGTTTGCTGTAGGCCTACGTTCCTATCTATCATATGCTGCACTGAGTCATTTGAGCGCTGTATCCCAGACACGCGCCGGGTCAGAGAGAGAGAGAAAAAAAAAACTTTGAAAAGTAATGATAGGGGTCTCAATTAGTAGGCCTACTACAGTAAAGAGCGTTTATTTAATGAATACTCTTTAAGGGATTAACATTGTCACACTTCGTTTTAGGCGCCTCCCTTGCCTAGACTCTGGCGTACTTTGATATGCGGTCAGTATGGACTACCCCGGTGACAAAAGTGTAGACAAAGCCCGTAGGAGACACGCCACCGCTGGAAGGTGTTTGGCATGTTAATCCGCGTTACCGCTGTGTTGGTGTACATAATCACACCTGCGGAAGTCACCGCGATGCATGTAAATAAATCAAAGGGAAGGATCTAAATTCCATTATAGTCAGGTTACGAGGTTGAGAACACATTTAAATTGTAAAACCAGGCCTAGGCTACTTCGTGTGTCAACATAGAGTGATTATGTTTTACCAAATTGCATGTTATGGCCTAATCATGACATTTGTTTTCATATAGTTTATCAGCAGAGTTCTCACTTGGTTTGCCTATTACTGGATGCATAGTCAATTTACTCAGTGGGACATGCCATAAATCTGCCAAACTGTCTGGCCTGATGAATGATGGGATATTGGCTCCAGTGGGGGTCTTGACTTAGAGGACAGGGGGTGGGACTCTCAGAATATAGCTAGTATGTTACAGTGAGTTCATTTACTTCCCTTGTCTACTTCCATGTTACAAGACAAAAATGATTTCACTTGATATTTAAAAAGTTACTTGTCTAAGGCTACTTGTCTAAATAATAGCTCTCCTGTCTTTCAATAAAAATAGCATTAAAAGTATATATATATATATATATATATATATAAACAGCAAATGTTTACTCAAAGTTCTCCAATCAACAGAAACAAACAATTCACTCACTGCAGAATGCCTATTTGCCTTTCAGGATGCTATGTTTTTTTCCCAGGCCACCCTGCTGAGCTGTGATGAATAAGGAACAAAGTGGCCATCCCCTCAAATACAGTACCATGTTGTTGTCATCTCTGCCATGACCCCCGTTCCCATCCCCTCCTTGTCTCTTATTTTACCGACCTTTCATATGGATAGAATCAGGTTGTAATCTAATGCAGCCCTTTGGTTTAGCCACTTCAAAACCCCAGCACTAACAGTGATCCCAGTCTGTTCCACTCCACAAAAGACCTATTTCCTTTTAGCTTAAGGATTCCACTTGCGCATGACAAAGACAAGGATTGCGCTGTTTCTTCATCAGAAGAACTGCCACACTCTATATCAAACTAAGTACTGACTCCCTGACTTATTTGTCATTCATTAGAAGTTTCTGGCACTAGGTTACTGGTTTTCTTTTACATGACAGGCCAAGTCCTTGTGCCTCCTGGAAAAAAATTGGTGTAGAATTACTGCCACTCAGAAATTGCTAGTAAATTTCACAAATTATTACAGAGAATCATTAAGTAACACTGAATCAAATGTGAAATTTTGAAGTAGAAAGATTGAAATAGTTTTGGGTCTCAGGTTTCTTAAATATCCTAAAATATGTATAACCTCAAGTTTGGAAAAATTGTAAAGCACATTCTGAAAAATGTACCTAGAAAAAAAAACATTATGGCAACCTATCAAAAATTCATTTAGCTCCGATGATTATACAGTTGACCATAAATGGTGGCAAAATTAAATGTGGTCATCTTTAGGATATCTTTAACACCTAAAACATTTGCAACAAACTTCCTTCTGCTTTTTATTGGCTATACAAGCTGCCAGCCCTATATGTAAAACACCCTGGGGACACAGCTACTTCACTTTGTCAGTTCTGCTGGCCTGCGGTTGACTGATGAGTGCCGTCAACTCTCACCTTGGTGTTAGATTGCATGCTGTTCTGTTCCCAAAAGGGATATTTCCCTTTTTTGTTTGGAAAATGCAATGCATAACAGGTGAATAGGCACTGGGAATGTGCTGATCTACAATGATGGAACGCATTGCACTATCTGCATCTTATATCGTCTGATTGTTTATTTGTGGTCATGGCCTAGTTATTTGCTCGTGCCAAGAACATGTGAGACCATTTGCTTTTGATGTGTCCAATCTATAATGGGTGTACTTTTGTAACCCTTGCAATGCTTTTAACATGCAATTTGCTCATAACTAAACATGCACACTAGATTTATTATGGTATGTTTCTGATGCATTTATGTTATAGGGCCTCAAAAGTGCAGTTATGTACAAAGATATAATGTCCTAGTCATGCTCTGAAAGTCTTGACTTTCACATCTTTGGTGATGAGGCACTTCCTCTATACAAAGTTACAGGAAACAGAGAGAGCAGAGAGCTATTCTGTGTCAACAGTATCATCACACTCAGTCTTAGACCAACTAGCCACAAGCAAGAAAAGCGCCTTGCAACTTTCAGCAAAACTGTATACTTTAATAGCCATCATCATAGATTCTAAAACAAAAACTCAACAGCAAGAAGCATCTGCAATTGTAGAACAGTCCATTTCCACTGTATTGGGGAAAACAACCAATCCAATCACAATGAGTTTGGAAAGTGTACCGTCCAAGTCAGAGGTGATGGGCTGGAACTCTGGAAACCTGGTTGATTACCTCAAAAAAGTGAGTATGTGAAATTTATCCTATTTTTCTTTTGACAAAAAACAAGACACATTCCATTTAAATTTCTTAAAAGCAGCTGTCAACGTTACAAAGTTTACTATGAAACCCTCATGTTGTGTTCATTTCGAAATTAAGCATATTTCTAGACTCTAAAACGCAGTTGACTGAATAAGTTACTGAGGTTTTTGTAATAATAATGCCTTTAGTGGTAAAATGTCAAATGTGACTTTGAATGCTCTTTGAGAGGGTAATCTTTAGAGATCTGTTTTTTTTGTTCTTCAGTTGCAGCACTTCAAGTGTGGCTGATAGATTTCCACGCAATGTGGTTTTCTGAACTGTCTGTTTGAGAGTTGTGTAAAGCTTCTAACGAACCCAGTTCATTTATTTCTTTGTTTTGCAGTCATTCAGTCAAATGCACTGTCATGTCAAAACTGTCCAAAACTCATAAAAAACTCATAAAAAAGAGATAGAAATTATGTATTGTAAAAAAACTTAGTTTATTTCAAATCCTGAACTTTTTTCTTATCTTAGATTAAAACATGCTGCTGTGCCTGTCCCTTTAACACAATATATAGAGTGACACACTATCGTCAAATGTCTATGACTGAGTTTATTAAATGCAAAGTGTGACTGCAGATCAGCCATCACACTTTTTTTTTGGTTTTCAGATGAAACTGTTGGGGTGTGACAGAGTGGTGAAGAAAAGCAATATGAGTGGTGCAAGATTCTTGGTAAATCTGTTTTGTCTCTATGACAAATACACTAATTACACTCAGATCAATCTTACTTCCAATTTTAACTGTACTACATTGTACTGTATACAACAATCAATAAACGCTATACAGTATTGTGCAAAGGTTGTAGGCACATTAGATTCTTCACCAAAAAAAGAGACTTATATTGTTTGCTTTAGTGAGCCAAAAGAAATATGTGTTTACATTTAAATTAATATTAATAATCCGAGATTTTTGTATCACTCAATGATGGACTCAAAAATGGTGAGACCAGATCTCTGTGTGGGCCAAACTGTCTGTTGTTGGACTCCTTGTGCATACAAATATCTCACTGGATTATCACTACTAATGGCAAAAAGAATGTTTGGTAATGTAAATGGATGCTCTACTTGCACTCTAAAGAAAAAGACACAACCCTCTTGAAACATTTTTGGTGAAAAATCTAACAGACTTTCACAGAGTACTGTATAAAAGTATGCTCAGACAAGCCAAATCACAATATAGAACAAATAATTCCTGTTTCTATCTTATTCTAGAACATGACTGATAAGGACCTTAAGAAGTTCCCTGCAGCACATATACCGTGAGTTTTAAGCTCAACATCAAGAACAAAAATTTCCCAGATATGGTAAAAAAAAAAAAAAGTAGAAACTAAACATATTGGCTGGGATAAAGGGCATGTGCCTTCTGGTTCTGCTATGTCTGCATTGGCAGATGTCTATATCTGAAGCAACTTGTATTGGCTGGAAATTGCATTAGATCATTTCATTAGTTGGGATTCAAACCCATTGTTTTGGCATTGCTTGTACTATGCTCTATCATGCTCTTTGGGCTACAGAAACACTAATATAGACTATAGCAACTGTCCAATACAAGACAAAAAAAAAAAAAGAGCTTGCAGACAGAATTCTAAGTGAGTCACCTAAAAGTCACCAGAAAGACTGTTTACACAATGTATCTGTACATTATACTTGCCTCCAAATACTGGTTTATAATGCATATTCATATAGTCTGTTGAGCCTGTGATAATCTTTCTTTCTCTTGTTACATTGTTCTATATTTATTTACTTCTGTTTTTCTATTTGGAAGATTTATCACAAAGATCTGCAGAGATATTAATCAGAATAACAAACAAAAGAAGAGTCTGTTTCATAGGTAAGCAAGATAACACTTCATAAACAAAGCTGAACTGTCTCTATATGCATGAGAGTTTGTCATTTTTAATCCTTTGCCTTGACTAGATCAGATCATCGGATGCCTCCAAACCAAGGTAACTCTTGTGCAGCTACATGAACAACTGCGGTTACACTACTTAACCCATTATGCGCACTACCTAAAATGTCTCTACATTATTTTCTTTGAACAAAACAATGCAGAACCTAATCCAGGAGGTTGGGATTCTGATGAATTTGTAAGTCCCCATGTTATACTTTTAAAAAAGTCCTCTCAACACTATTTTTTGGAACTTGGTATTAAATGCAAAATGTGTATTTATATTTCCAGGACCAAGAAGGAAGTGACAACGACTATGAGGAGCCAGATAATAGTAATGAGTGTGAAGACAATTACATATGCGCAGTATCATGTGATATTGAGGATGATGAGAATGCTGATGATGACTACGAACCACCTCCTACTGAAACACCTTCTGAATTACCGTCTCACTTTCGCGTTACCAAGCCTCTTGGTGACGGCGATTATATAGGTAATTCACAATACTAACACAAATCACTAATATGTACATGAAAATGAAAGAATCTATGTATCTCAATCAGTAAAATTCACTCACCCATTCTGTCGTGTGGCGGTGTGTAGACAGCGGCCCACGTGGTTCTGCAAGACCACATCAGGACTACAAGTCAGCATCTCTTCCCAGAGGGCTTTTGAATGTAATTAAAGATCTTTTTAATATAAATATATCTTAATGACTCTTTTTACTGTAAATGCTGTAAGATGACTGTTTTTACCTTCAGACATCTAAGCCTCCATCACGACCGGATCCCTCTCCACACAGGCCTTTCATTCCCCCCAATCAATGTAAGTGAGTTCAACTTCAAATCCCTCTAATATGAAAGCATGATCTCTGAACATTCTGCAAATCATATCCACAGGCAAACCTGGTGCACCAATGATAGATCGGAGTAAGAAACCTGGCTCATCTACTCCTTCAAAAAAAGGTACTGGCAAATCAGGTACCATTCTTTTTGTATTTGTGTTACCTTTTGTATTGTATGGTCATATCACTAAACATGTGTTTTACCTTAATTTGATTTTGATCCTTACAGCAATAAACCAAAACACCTTACAAATGGCTTCAAAATCAGCAACTTTACCCACACAAAGGTGCATATCTTTATCAACGACTTGCTTTCATTCTTTTAAAGTCAAAGAGCAGTATAGTACCTACATATTTTTCAATCTCCAACACAGATTTAATATCCAAGAGAGGGATGAGCTTCCTCCTCCACCTGCAGAAGTGATGGGGCAGGTGAGTACAATCACATTACCTCTAATAAACATGACAACAACAACAAGCATCTCACAATCCCACAAACCATCCAGGAATTTAAAAAACGCAGTTAGACTTGACAACCCCAAGATGGCACTGTTGTTACACGTGGTCTTCTGGGTTGGTGGTTTGTTTAACAATGAAGCTAAACAAAATAAATTTAAGCCCAGTACTGGTTACATGCCTTGAGCATTATTTTCAATCATAGAAACTATAAAATGTGTTTCCTGCTGTAATAATAAAAGCGAACACATACTACTCCACAATGTAAAGGCTGAATGTTTGTTTATTCACTCAGGACATGGATCCACAGTGGTATGTCGGCCAAATGTCACGAGCAGAGGCCGAAGTCTCACTCAGACAAATGAACAGAGTGAGTTCCACCACTAAAATGTTTTAAAATGATCTAAAATGCACCCCTGCCTTCAAATTATTTTAAGAAAATGTGAATAAAAAAACCTTTATGAGAGAATTAATTTGTAATTTAAAGACACAATAAAAAATCCAGGCCTTTGTATATAAAGAGAAAGACAAAATAGAGAGAGCAAAAAATAGAGAACAAGTGTATGAAGACACATACATTATGTCTTTTTTTAGGATGGCACTTTCTTGGTGAGAGACAGTTCAAAGGGCTGCACAGAGCAGCCATACACACTCATGGTGCTGCACCAGCAAAAAGTGTACAACATCCAGATCCGTTTCCTTGGAAACAGCGATGGATATTCCCTGGGCACGGGCCTAAATGGTATTGAGGTAATGGCATCTGTTGATTCTGACAGAAACGTCAGTCATGAATGATGTCCTGTTTAACCCTGTAAAGCCTTTTTCCAAAATGGAACAGTCTATCAAACATAAGAAAAAAGTTTGCATATGTGTTTATTTTGTTGAGTATCACATTTGATACGTCAGGCTTTTATGGCTAGTATAGTATATGATACAAGTGATATAGAAGAATATGAAGCTTATGGTGGGAAAAATGCCTTAATTTTAATCAGAGGCCCAAACAGAGCGAAAATATGCAATTTGGTGCAGTTGCTGATATTTAAATGATCAAAAAGTAGGCTAAAATTCTGATAGCTTGTAATGTAATTAAATTAGATATTTGTTGCATAACTAATATTAAAAGCATTTTTATGCAAGTATTATGCTGTTACTCTATAATGTCTTGGTAATGATACAGTATATTGATTATTAGTTTTATGAAAGCTCTGTCACTTATATTCTGGGGGCAAAACAAATAATGCAAAGCAATACAAAGATGATTAAGAGACACACAAATAAATGTTCCTCGTCATATTTGATTTACATGTTTTTTCTAAAAAAAAAAAAAAAAAAAATGATGTACAGATAATCAAATAAACCTAAGTTGCTTCAGTATAGTAAGTGTTCATCTTGAAATATTACTAACAGTATAAAAGTTGCTCATACATTTACTTTATCAAAATCAGTAACGATTTCACAGCAAAAAGACATGTTTACCACAACCTTGAAGGAGATGTTTTTAGAATTATACATATATACTTGTTTAGAAGGCCTTTTGCTTGTTGAAAAAACACAAATGTGACCCTGGACCACAAAACCAGTCATAAGGGTCAATTTTTCGAAATTGAGATTTCTACATCACCTGAAAGCTGAATAAATAAGCTTTCCATTGACGTATGGTTTGTTAAGATAGGACAATATTTGGCCGAGATGCAACTATTTGAAAATCTGTAATCTGAGGGTGCAAAAAAATCTAAATATTGAGAAAATCACCTTTAAAGTTGTCCAAATAGCAATGCATGTTACTAATCAATAAGTTTTGATATATTTACGGTAGGAAGTTTACAAAATATCTTCATGGAACATGATCTTTACTTAATGTCCTAATGATTTTTGGCATTAAAAAACAAAATCAATAATTTTGACCCATACAATGTATTTTTGGCTATTGCTACAAATATACCCCAGCGACTTAAGACTGGTTTTGTGGTCCAGGGTCACAAATGATCAATTAGATGACAGAAGGCATGTAGCAGATTGTGTACAACAGTTTTGATCATGTTGATAAATTGGAGGCCTTAGAAAGTTGTGTATCAAATATGATACAGTAGGCTTTATAAGCTTAACTAGGGTTAATTTGAGTGAAGACTGTGTTTTAGATTATCAGCAGCGGTGATTTTTATTGGTTCTGTGAGATTCCCTCAATCAATCGACTGTATGTGTGTCCCAGAATTTCTCCAGTGTCATGGACGTGGTCACGCACCATATGAAGACCCCACTGATTCTGATAGACGGAATGGAGCGTGGAGCCGGACTTCATCGGCAGTGCTGCCTCATGCACCCGGCAGGTTTCTGACCCAACAAAGCAGAAGAGCAATCTATATAATGCTGACTGGATTCCAGCATCAAACAGACTTTGATGGAATTCAGACACTCTGTCTGGTGAAATAGCGCAATTGCAATGTTGGCAATCAACACCAGGATATCTAAGCACTGAAAAATGAAGTGCATGACTAAATGAATAAATCATATTCAGTTTAATTCGATCAGACATGACTGTCTACACTTTTTAAATTGAAGATGAATTTTTAAACACTTTCGATGTTAAAATCAAGAGGCATTTTTAGACTTAATGTTAGCTAGAGTCAGTTTTACTTACTATTTTCAACTTTTAAAATGTACATTTGTCTGTTCTAAATTAAATATTCCTAACGCTTTTAGTGTTTGAACTTACTGTTTTCTAATAAATTGTGATGTTTAAGTGAAAAAGCACTTCTCTTGAGTTACGTATTTAGTCTTCCATCGTCTGTTGATGGCTTAACCATGTTGGGGTTTCCACGTCAGCTTGGAGACAAGCCATGTTATCAGGGTGTGTGAAGCACAAGGTCAGGTTACACTGCAGCAGCTGGATCTTCACTGAAAACAAAGGGTATAGTGGGTGAACATACAGCAAGAAGAACGCAAGAAGAGACCCTCTCATTCCATTCTGAGTGACTGAAACATAACCAGCGCCAACAGGTTATGTTTACTGTAATCAAAGTGCATAAATAGAAGCATTCTGTTATGTATTATGCAAAGGTTACTGTTAACGTACAACCAAAAGGAAAATCTATCAGTTCATTATCATTTTTCTGTAATCAATCTAAAATATGGCTATAGCAGGTTTTGATACGACTATAGAAGGTCTAATCCACAAGTAACTGTCGAAATATTCAACAATGTTTAGTCCTACTTAACTGGATATGCAGGGCTCAGCAATAGATGTAGCCAACATGTTTTCTTGCCAAACCTAATGGCTCTTTGACATAATAAAACTCATTATTGACAGCCCTGGAGGATTTGCGGGATGTTCTGAGTGCTGATATGTTTATGTTTGCACTGACGGCGGGCACAGATTAATGTCTTAGCGCTGACTCCTCGTTAACTGCCACCCTTGGCAAGGGTGCCACATTTTCTTCAAAATTTGTTCATGCAATACCCATTTCTGCCAACACTCAAAAAAGAGGAAGTATTAAACTGCCAGCACATTTCAGAATTGTCAAAACATGAGTGTGCAGAGATGACTTTTCAAACTGTATATTGTTATTATTATTACATTTCATAAGGTAATTTTACAGTATTGTTGAAAAATCTAAGAAAATAAGGTTGGGATTAGGTCCAACAGTCACTAACAGTGACTGAATTATGCTAACAAAAAGAACTTGTAACATAGCAAATTTACCTTCCAATTGCTCAATCAATTCCGACATTAAATCCAACTGCTTCAAGATATAATTCAGGCCATCCGAGATACCACGTTCACTGTTCTTGGTGGAAATTCCCTCAGACTCCATCTGTAAGTCCATTACATTCAGAAGTAAGGATAATTATGTATTACCATTTATACAGTCTCTTTCTGTCTCAAATGGATGACACAACACAGTAAGATCTAAAAATGGAACAGCGTTTTAGGTAGCATACTAGATGCAACACATTTTATAATCCTCATGAAGCTCAAATAATTCTAATAGACTTGTTCAAAGGTTTAGTAACTTTTTACAAACGTGTAAACACAATAAATCACTAAACTCATTTGGAAGAACACAGAAATCTGCATACAAAATGATGCAATGAGAAAAACATTCAGAAGCCCCTTTTTGCATTGTAATGGCATTGGATTAATCAGATTCACAATCAGCATGTCTGCTTTGTTGATATCTTTATTAATTTGTATGAAGGAATAAAACCATGTTAAGTTACAAATATACAAATGGTGGCACCGAACAACTCTGGCAGATCTAACTCCATTAGCTTCAACAACATTAACATCATCCTATCAGATGCCTCTGTTCTACATTGAAACTCTAACTTTTTTCTTGGGGAATATTAGGTTCTTCAGCATCAGGATGAGAATTTTTATCTTGTCCATCTGTGGGACCACAAATGACAGCTTTGCATTTGAGGAACTCATTCTCCAGGCTCTTGAGGGATTCAGCAAGATCTGGACCGGTTCGGAGCACAACCATATCATAGGCCATCCAAGACAACTTCACTGAGGACAAAGAACATGATTATTGACAGTCGATTTTTTATTCACAGCATTATTATTATTATTATATTCAATGCAGTGTTTGTTTGCTATCTACCTGAAACATTCTCCATTTGTTCAGTCATCCTCTCCAAATGTTGATTCAGTTGTAATCGCTCACGACTGAAGTCCTCACATGACTGGACACTCGAAATATCGTCAGACATCTAAAAACCAGCAAACTCCGTAACTCCCGCTGGACTGTTGTTTCGTAATCCCAAACGTTAAATTAGTAAAATTTTCGCGATGAATTAAATAAGACCAAGTTTTACACGTACATAATCAGTTTACTCGTTTTTCGTTCATCTGTTTTCTGTCATTCAAATAACCTTACCTCAGGCCAAAGATGAATATACATGTAGTGTGAATAAAAACTCACAACTTAAGCAAATTACCTTGGTAATGTAGCGAACTGCAGACATTTTTTTTTTTTTTTTTTTTTAAATATTTCGTGTTTTATTGCGACTGCTGACAGTTACTCGAGCAAGGCACGCGGTACCTAGATTTAACGGCTCTCACGCGTGCACGTTCAAATACTGTACAGCTTGTTGAATCGCCTTTGAATTTCGCTTTCTTTTAAAGTATCAGCTTGATTATGGTAATGGGATGTCCGATTTATTTACACGAATCGGTTCTTTAAAAGTGTTTCTTTCAAAGAAAATATTAATAAAACGATTCATCGATTATTTTACGTCATGACGTCATCTCTGACGTCCCGGCGTGGGCAGCTAAATAAATGAATGAATGAAACAATGAACACATATAAATAAATATAAATAAATGTTATACAACAATAAATGCAATGCAGTTTGCACTTAAAATAAGCACTATCTCTTGGCTAAAAATGTTTTTGCATGCTTTAATTACAACCAACATTTTCGATAAGGGAAATGAATTGATGGTGGTGGTTCTACACAGAACTGTTGAATGAGAAGAATGTAAACACCATTCTACTTACAAACAAAAACTGCAATTGAAACTTTTCCATCAGTAAGTACGTGCTTGTTGTTCATAAAATATTTTGAGATGTTAAAGTTATGAAAAAAAAGGTTTCAAGAATATATATATTTTCAGGAGTGGTTGTAACAGAAAATTCCAGTGTGTCAGGCTAAACCCTGTGAATGCCTTCAGGTGATGGTGGTGCTGCTGGTTTGTGGATGGTGGGTGAGTGGTTATGGGGGCTGTGTCAGGAAGAGCCTAAACACGTGGAAGGTTTCAAAAAGGTGGGACTTAGGCGGTGCTACATATGCATAAATAAAACAGGTGCAACAGGTGATGACTTTGATACAGCAGAAGGAAGCACAATAACACTAAGAGAGGACACACGCAGGACAACTCCAGCTGGAAACATCTTAGAGTTCCTGAACCATAAGGTAAAAAAAGAGCTCATTAGAGAGTAAGAGAAAGAGAGAGAAAGACTTTCCAAGTGGAACACATCAGGATCTCTAAACAATGACATCCTATGAATCTCAAGGTCAGTCTCCGACGAGATGTGGCCCTCAGTTTCCAAGCTTGGGACAGGAGCCTCCAGAATTGAGTCTGTACAGCGACAGCTACTATCCACCACCATCACTGCCGAGTCCACAGCGAACAAATCCTTCCTCGTACGAACTTGGAGACTACACCGCCTCATCGCCTAACCCCTACCTGTGGTTCAACAGCCCAGGGATGAACAGCACTCCTTATCTGGGTGGAACACCAGGCCCTGCAGGACCTCCTTTTGTCCCCCAGCACTATGGCATGCAAAGGCCCTATTTGGGACCTGGGGGACCAGGTGGTCCTGGTGGTGATCTGAGCTGGTTCTCCATGCCTTCTCAAGAGGATCTTATGAAGCTGGTCAGGCCACCGTATTCATACTCAGCTCTTATTGCGATGGCCATACATGGTGCACCAGATCGCCGCCTCACTCTAAGCCAGATTTATCAATACGTTGCAGACAACTTTCCTTTTTATAACAAGAGCAAAGCGGGATGGCAAAACTCTATTCGTCACAACCTCTCACTAAACGACTGTTTCAAAAAGGTTCCACGAGATGAAGATGATCCAGGTGAGTGTTTGTGTCTCTTTGATTCTTATTTATTAAATCAAGTTAAAAACCCTTTTAAAAAAATCTAAAATGTAGTATTTATCAGTTAAATATTATTTGTATAAATATTAATATATATATATATATATATATATATATATATATATAATTTTAATAAATAAGGAATACTATTTTTTGATCATCTAACTGTATTTAATGTGCAATTTATCTCTCATTTTAAAGGTAAGGGTAATTACTGGACCTTAGATCCAAATTGTGAAAAAATGTTTGACAACGGAAACTTCAGACGCAAGAGGAAGAGAAAGTCTGACAGTCTCCCAGAGAAGAGCAGTTCTGGAGGGAATCTGAGCTCTGAGTCAGGAGACAGTAATGGCAGGGGCAGCCCAAAAAATCAAGCTGTTGACATTTCCACTTCACCTGAAAAGAGCCCTTCACCCATATCCACGGGTCCATCACCATGCTTGAGCAATTTCCTGACTGAGATGTCTGGTGTAGCAGGTTCTCTTGACATGGAAGGAGATCCCCTGAGTCGTCCCTTTGCACTCAGTCTGCCGGTGGACGTAGCACAGAGAGCTTCGCAACCCACAGGGTTTGGCACTTACTCCCCCAGCTCCACGGTGTCCGAGTGGGCGTCACCTCTTCCCCCGCCACCCCCCATTTCCCCATCACCCTCTCACTCCGTTTTAGGCTACAGCGGGCCTGCTCTCAGTCAGTTTAATGGGCATTTCTACCCTGGTTTGAGCTCGACAGGCATTCTTTACCCTCGGGAAGGCACAGAGGTGTAGAAAGGGAAGCGGGTGACAGCCAAAACAGAAAAAAACTGAATGATCAATTCACGCCACAGACTCTGGGGGCAAGAAAAAAACTGTTGTTTTCCTGAAATATACACTGCTTTTGGCCTAACTGAACTCCTTTGAGTTCTGTGGGCACAAGATACGAATGAATTCCCACAGGAATGGCCTAGTCAGCATGAGATATGACAGGCTGACTCTAGCAAAGGCCCCTGTTACCAGCAGCTCTGACCTGGGGTCAGCTGCTGACACCAAGCCATTTTACGCACCTATCTAGTTCTTACCTAACTCATATTACTGCCACTGAATTCAAGCACCTGTAATGAAACCGAACAGATGAATCGCTTCTTATGTGGGCAGAGAAACTCCAGAGAAAATACATACGGTGAAGCAGATTTTCATGTGATACTGTCAGTCTTTGTATTTTGTGTGTTTTATGTATAGTTGTAAAGTTGGGTGTGTGTGTGTGAATGTTATGGAGTGTATTTTATTATTTGATTTGATTTTACTATGAGGTCTTTAAGGGTGTATATTGCTTCTTTTTTTAATAAAATATATTTAAAATAAAATTGACATGTTATTCAGTGGAATAATGTTATTTTTAAAAAATCCTGTTTGTATTTCATCAAAAACAAATCCCTTTTAATTTTACAGAAATCAAACTTTAACTCAGATTAAGAGTATCCATGGAAAAAAAAATAAATAAATAAGATGACCTTGAAAGAACTATAGAACTAGTTTCACCAGGTCACTCTAACTGTCATCACTCCTCCCTTTTTTCTCTTGAGACTTTCACTTCATATTATGTAGGCTACTGCTGAGCCCACGTTTTTTGGCAGTGCTTCAGTTATACTTAAAATTTGTCAGCATTTGTATTCATGTGACGATGACATGAGAGATAATATGTTGTAAGACAGCGCAGTAGCTGCTCGAGATAAGAGCTTGATATTTTTGTTTAGTTAACAGAAAATTTGATACAGCCAGATGGTGCCTGATAGTTAACAGATTCCTTCATGTTCTGCAATATGATTTCCATTCCATTTAGGTGTAGACACTAAGATGATAGAAATGTCATTATTCATAAATATAGGGGCTTCCAAAAGCATTTGGACATATATACATTTCAAAACGATTCATAGATTTGTAGGTTTAAAATTCTAAAACAAATATACTGCTTATTATGTAATATAAACATTCTGGTTGTCAAATGTAAACATACTGTGATTTACTACAACTCTACTAACGTCTATGCCAGATTATAAAAAGAGTTTTTCTGTATATATCCTATTCATGATTTCAATAAATGTTTTGTTTTCCATTCTGCTAAAAGGACCAACAGCCAACTTACACACTGCCAAGTTTTGCATGACAACTGCATTTCAACACTGGAGTGAATCTGCTCTGTCCATGAATCATGTAATTCACAAAACTGTGATTATTGCCATTGACATATAGTGATAACCACTATTGTAGAGATCACAGAGGATAGGGCAAAAAAAAAAAAAAATGTTGAAATAGATTTGTGCATTTTATTATTTGTGCATACTTATTACTGATTTTTCACTTAACCTTTTTAAAACAATGTATGTAGTGTTCAGATGCAAAAGCCTCTAAGTGAGCATTTTTATCAGACTCCTATGTTTGGGTTCAGTAAGGTTTTTATAATAAATAAAAAGAAAAGTAGAGAGAAAAATAATGTGTTAGAGGGTCATTTTTTTAATAAATAAAAAGAAAACAAGTCAAAAGAATAGAAAAAGAATAAAGAATGCTATAGTGTTAGAGGGTCATTTTTTATAATAAATAAACAGAAAACAAGTAGATGGAATAGAAAAAAATAGAGAGTGCAAGTGTTAGGGGGCGAAGTTTTTTTTTTTTTTTTTTTAATAAATAAAAAAATAAAATAAAATAAAATAAAACAAGTAAAATAAAAAACAGAATAGAGAGTGCTAGTGTTTGAGGGTCAAGTGTAGATGGAAGAGATACATTTGAGCTGTTTCTTGAATATATAATTAAAAAATGAAATTAAGCATAGAAATTGAAATAGGCCTATATACAGTATAATTAAACTACCTAGGGTTTAATACAATTTAGGTGTTTTTTAATGTTGCTTAAGTGTACAAATACTCTCTTTGTAGATGATTGCATTGCATATTTAACACAAGAAACCACGAAAGATATATAATTAAAAAAAAAAAAAAAGATAAAAAAATGCAACTAGAAAAAAACAAAACAAAATTAAAAAAACCCTTTGGTTCAGACAAACTGATCAGTTTCTACAGCCCGGAGCAGTTTCTAGAGCAGCAGTGGTGTGTGTGTGTGTGTGTGTGTGTGTGCATGTGTGTGTTTGCACTGTCAAGATATCCATAAAAAAAGCATAAAATGTCTACATGATGGAGAACTTTGTTTGGCAACTTTCACCAAGTTGTTAAGGTCACCAACAGACATGTTGTATCAGTAAATCAGTTATCCTGTCAGAAATGAACTCATTTGGTTGTTTCTGACAGTCTTTACTGACTTAAGGGAAGCTTTAAGCAGGTAGAAGTTTACCATGAAGACCTCAACTCAGATCATATAACAACTGTTTTGCATAACAGCTCCTAACACACCCCAGGAGATCACGGAATCCCATTTTTTAAGAATTAATCAAATCTGGGTTTGACAATTTTCGTTCCTACATTCTGTTTCTTGTGTGCGAGCAGAAGCTTAAATTCACAGAGAATGAGTCCTCAAGCAAATGCTTGCCCAAGGGAATTTCCTCTTCAGATGGGGAAATTGATATTGTATGGAATCTGGAATTTATTATAAGGAAATTCCTTAGTTAATGTAAAATGCAAAACACATGCCATTATTCAGCACAAAGAATCATTTGCACTATTGCATTTATCTGTGAGATGAGTTATGAAAATTTCTGTTGGACCGTGAACCATAAATGTTTCTAGGAAAAAAGAAAAAGAAAAACATAATGTTAGAAATTGAAAGTTATTATAACAGAAAGGTATGTAATCTGCTAATGGTATATTTACATATGACATATATCTTTGCTTATTTTGCTACTGTTTTTATGTAGCAGTGCATAGATTCCATGGCATATTGTATACATTTCCATGCCAGTCGAGCAGTTGTGGCAGGTGAAAGTAGGGAAGGAGAACTTGTTCTACTTTGTACCGTCTGCTTCAAATGTGCCAAAAGAAACACAAGGAACACTCAGTCTTACAGAACGTAATAATAAAGCAAATTTAAGGAAAGCTGGCTTTTGGTTGAAAACTCTACACCCTTTCACTGATGTAATGATGCAAATTACCAACTGCTTATTTTACCATTTGGAAATGCTCTGGGGTTTCTTGTCGGCCTATCTATATGGAGATTTTTTTGACTGCTTTTCACACAGACAGCAATTTACAATTACTGACCTCTCCCTGGGAATTGGAATACACCTTAAAATATCAATTAATTCATCTGTAGAATAACATTCTGTCTAGGCTTTTATATAAAAAAAATTTAAAAATGTAAAAAACATTTGGTCTACAGCCATATAAGGATGTAGGCAAACAGATGAGACCACAATTAATGCAAAAAAAAGCTAAAAAACTTTTTGAGATTTGTGTTTGACTAATTTGCTTTCTGCTGACTTATTTTGCTAGATCTACGCTCAATATCCACTCATCAACCACACTCTTTCCTGTAGCCTTGGGGCAGAATTATTTCTCAACAGCATAATGTGATTAAAATCTATAAATCTTCTGTTACACCTGCTGCCTGTTGTGTGGCACACACCTGTCCTTCAAACGGAATCTGCCAAAACAATATGTTCGAGATGCTGCTGCTGTATTCCAGGAACAGATTTTATGACATACTACCAGCCAATAACAGTCAGTACCGGGGCCCTTTACTGATTTCCAAGAAAACTACAAGTCATCGTCCTAACTTGTCTTTTTGCTTTTCTTAGATAAACAATAATTAAAAAAAGAAAGAAAGAAAGAAAGAAAGAAAGAAACACACACAACAGTCCTGTTCATGTTCAGCATCACATTTTTTGAGGTCTGCAACTAGTCCAAAGTGTTAGAGCAGGGAGTCCAACATTTATTAAAATGTAAAATATTTAAAGGGATACTCCACCCCAAAATGAAAATTTTGTCATTAATCAATTACCCAAAGCTTTTACGGGTTTGGAACGACATGGGAGTAAGTGATTAATGACAAAATTTGCATTTTTGGGGTGGAGTATCCCTTTAACAATTTTTTTTAAGGCAAAAAGCCAAAATTCAGATTGTCCCTCCCACATTTAAATGTATAAAATATTTGAATTTTACAGTACATAATACAATCACTCATCATATTTGTACATCGGTAGCGATTCTTATTTAAATAATGTTCAAAAGTTTGGGTTCAGTAAGAAATTCATACTTTTATTCAGCAAGGATGCATTAAATTGATTAAAAGTGAGTGACAGTAGAGACACTGAAACTTTACAAAAGATTCTTATTTCAAATAAATGAGGTTATTTTGAACAAAATATATCACAGTTTCCACAACAACATTAAGCAGAACAACTGTTTGATAATATTAAGAAATGTTCCTTGAGCAGCAAATCAGCATATTAGAATGATTTCTGAAGGATCATGCGACAGTGAAGATATTAAAATAGAATTGAAAACAGTTATTTCAAATTGTAATAATCTACAATATTGCTGTTTTACTGTATGCTTTAACTGTATTTTTGATTTTGAAATACAGTTTTATTTAAAAATGAAAAAATAAAGGAAACGGGGACCCTTGCTTTATCTCTCTTTCCATCAAGGGCTTGAAAATGTTGAAGACCCCTGCGGTGTGCATTCAGTTTTATGGTATAAACTAAAATACCATGGTTTTTTTTTCCATCTGTCACCATCAATTTACCATGCTATCACCCTTAGCCGTAGGATTTAGATCAATCCTGATACCAAATATGCTTATTCATTCTTAAAAGCCATCCTTGGAACAACCAAAAATAGGCTAAAATTCATAGTATTGTTTTACAGTGTTAGTGTGGGAGAGGATTGTGACAAGGATGAAATTAAGTCGGGTGCATTCCAGCTGGTTCTGTTCAGTGTTGATAGAGTAAACTCTAAACAGACATGAACAAATCCATCAGGACCATAACGTATTTTGGGGGAAGGGGCAGATGAACTGAAATTGAACTGTTAAAAGGTGATGACAGGACCGATAAGCTTCAAGCTTTAAGGCTGCTGATTTGTCTGTGTTAATACATTGTATTTTAAACGGGGAATACTGGATGAGACCCCCCCCCCCACCTCCTGAAGGGCAATGCACCCTACTGCCAACTTCTACAACGCCAAAACCAAAACAGCAACCACGCGCTGTACTGTTATTAGCTAAACAGTATTGACTGATTAGCAATGTTTAGTAAACTCAACACCAAGATGTCAGGCAGAGAGATGAAACTCTGATTCACTGAATTGGGCAGAAGAAAGACCATCCAGTTCCAGGTTATTGTTGTGTGTAAATAGTCTCACACACTTCAGACGCATGCTATGAGGAGACAAAGGATAAAGAGGCCGTCCTTGAATTATTGGCACACATAAGCACAGCTAACCTTCTCCTACAAAGTCACATTAACGTACTTTTGACCTGATTAAATTTGAATGCCACTTAAATACTCATTTCTGCTTGCTCTCTCTCTCTATCTCCCACACACACATCTCTATATAAAATAGTACAGCATCTAAAGATTGGAACATGCAAAATCTTTTTAAAACACATAGGACAAGTATTTTAATAATGTATTTAATAAAAATAGAAGAGACTAAATTTGGAAACATTTACCATTGTAGACAGTAGACATTAATATAAGTATATAACAATTCAGTTTAAATTGTATATATTCGATACAATTCAACTACTTTGATTCAAACTGAATCGTTGTTCCATGAATTTACCCAGACAATCATTCTAAGAAAGACGAGCAATCCATATTATCAGAACACTGACTAAATCAGGAAGAAACAATAGCCTTTTAAAACACACATGCCTAGATAAGGTACCATTTTTAGCTTCTTGGTCCTTAAGGGAAAATGACAGGAGAAACAAGCCATGATCCATTCAACAAGATGTTCATCAAGAGGAGGAAAAATATAAACAGAAGACAACAATTATTCCATGTCCATCTATGGTCCAAAGTCAAATTCCATCTCAGCATGACAGCATTCATCCTGTAGGATTGTTCCAGATGATACTAGCCTCTGTATATCTGGGGAGCACAGCGCACTAAATGAACTGACATGTGCCAGGGCTTATATAGAATATTTAGTGCAAATAGTGTTGAGAGACAACAAACACTTTAGTGTAATGGACTGTTCTGTGTTATTTCCCCCTAAAATATTTGACATGTCAACATGACAAAAACAAAACTTCTTGAGTGTTAAGAGGCATTTGGCCCCAACTCTGCTGGCTGCTGGTTTCAAACATCATGGCTGTTTATTAGTTTCAACAGCTAACAGCTGAGATGTTTCGTAAGCAAATACAATGTCCCACAGATGCCTCACCACATCCTTGAGTATCAGGCTTATGGTTGATGTTTGGACTCCAAACCCTGATATTCATCTAATCATCTGATCTGATCAGTGCAGCTGGTTTGAAGTGAGACATAACATACAGCAGTCAGTGTGATATCCTGGTTGTATGTCTACCACTCCCCCTAGTGGTTAAAAGAGTGCAGTGTAATTCACTAATTGCTCAGAAGAGGATGGGGTCAAATAAAATAATGTTTAGCAAAGTGGGAAACAAACTTAGTATTTCCTGACTAAATTATTATTATTATTATTATTATTATTATTTTGTCTCTGTGAATAAATGATGCATAAACAACTTCCTGTTTCAAACAATCAGCAACACAATTAACAAGGTATATAGTAGGCTACACGGAGAAAGCTAACTGTTAGCATTCCTGTTAGCATAGCTAATGTGTGACTCCCAGAAGTAAGCAAACTGCTTTTTGCTGTCTTTGTTCATTGGCACCGAGTTCCAGAGAGTACTCTTAAATGTCTGTCAAAGAACAACAGCTCCCAAAATGATTTAGTTATGTTAACTACCAGGAGTGTGTATCCCAAGTTCCATTGTTAGCAACCAGTTCAGTGGAACTTGTGGCCAATGTTGGCCAACGATGCTTTTAGGAAACACACCCCAGAATGGGTTAACAGAACCATGTTAACCAGCCAACCCTTGGCTGTATCCAAAATCATACCCCATATCGTAATCCATTCTTCACTGCTTTAGTCCACAAATATAGTCCACTCGAAGGAGTGAATAAAAACATGTGAGCATATTCACAGGTATTCTCTAGCACTAGCTAAACAAACTACAGTAATACACACTCATTATTGCGCTACATTATGGGATTGAATAAGTGCACTCGATAATGTCCACCATGGTTTCAGACACCAAAACAAATGGCTGTTCCCACAAATAGTAGGTATGGAGGCGTTTTTGGACACAGTGCTTGAATCTGGGCTCTGACAAGCACATAAAGAAAATCAAAATGCTAAAGAAATCACAGAATGATTTTTGTGGAATCAACAGGCCTATTCTCTGGAAAAAAAGTCAATGATATTAGGATTCACTGGACCATAAATCTAGGATTTAAACCCCTTTGCATGAATTTGAATTAAATTAACCCATCAAGCCAGCAGGAGAAAGTCTTGATTAAGAGGGATAAACTTAATAAGACAGCTAAATTTTAGAAACAGTATAGTTTGCTATTTAACGAAGTATTGTGTGTGAAAACCATCTGAATGGGAAAATACTAACCATTTATTGCTTTTACTACATAAAATTATAAAATAAAATGTAGAACATATTGAAGTAAATATAATTTTACATTTATTAAAGACACTTTCTTACATGTTACGTCTTCACCCATGCCCGTTGACCTTTAAATTATCTAACAACGTTGTGAGTCCAGAAGCATGTATGCACTGATGCATGCTGATCAGGCTGGTATCCTCACTCTAGTGCACTTATTTAGCCTAAGGTAAGATGTGGCCCCCACATACAGCATTCATCAACATATACCAACATGCCTCCACAGTGGGGCTGAAAAGGACTTTCCTATGGAAATAAATGGTGTGATTTTCCTACTGGAGATGTCAAACAGATTCATACTGTTGGGCTGTCTCTGAGCCCTCTTCCCTCATTACACTCATGATGGTGATTTACATTAGATATGCAACGCGACTGACAATAAAATAAATTAACTTTCTGGAAAAAAACTTATTTTCATACACGGCAACTACTATCACTGTAAAATTATGGTTTATTATTTGCATTATTACTTTATATAATCACTAATCTGTAATGTCTCATAAAGTAGCTGAGTATACAGATAAAACATGAGTAAAAAATGCTTAAAAATGTTATAAATATTTAAAGGTTTAGAATTATTAATGACAACAAATGTGCACATCTAATAAAAATGTGAGTGTTATTGGTTTTAACAAGAGCAAGGTCGCAAATTCCAGGTGTTAAATACACTGTATAATTGAATAACATATCTAAGCCAAAAATAGGGGGTCTTAACAAATCCAAGACCACAGTACAAGTGCTAGGAAAGCAGTACACTGCCTAATTATACTGCTATTGAGTTTTGCAGCATTAGTCATTAGTCATGGGTAATGCAACAAACCATTACAAATGGAAAGGATTTGCTAGGAACTGAAACAGCGCAAGAGAGAGACCTGGAGAATTACAGTATTCCACCAGGGAGAAAATAATAGGTTAAACTGTCAACAAAATGGATGAGATTATGTTCTTTTAACCTTGACTTGTGGTTGCCAGGCTACTGTCTCTTACTCCAGTGACCTGGCCTGTAGCGTACAGCCTAAGAGATAGAAAACAACTAGTATGTGGAGAATACAGATGTGTACAGGGCAGAAAAACAAGTAAATGAAGCTGGTCTGCTTGATAGCGAGGGATGGGGGTGGGGGGGTGCATTAGTATGCAGGTGGTTGCACTGCATTAAAAAAAGCAGATTATAAACACATTGAGTTGATGAGTAATTAATTAATAAGTCATTTAGAAAATGATTCCAAGGAAAAACAAAGCACATCCGTTATAAAGTATATAAATATATAAAATATATACAAAGGGTATCATTAATTTGTTTTATACATACATACATAAATAAAAGTTTTGTTGTTATTTTGTGGTTTATGTTTTTTTATGTAATATATTTCTTTATGGCTTCCTATGCATGTGTATATTTATCTCTCTCTATATTAAAATCATATTGCTAATAGGAGAAAAATTGCAGTTCACTTGCATGTTCTGAAATTTAAACGGTTAGTTCACCCAAAAATGAAAATTGGCCCATGTTTTACTCACCCCCAAAGCATCCTAGGTGTATATGACTTTCTTCTTTCAGACAAATCCAATCGGAGTTATATAAAAAAAAAATTATCCTGGCTCTTCCAAGCGTTAGAACGGGAGTAGGTGGGTGTTTTTGTTCAACAGTCCAAATAATTTTCATTTTTGGGTGAACTAACCCTTTAAGCTTTTCTCTGTGTTGGTCAATTAAATTGTTCACTAGAGAGAGAAATAAATGAGACATACTGTGCATGCATCTCCTATGCAGCACTAATGAATGTGTCAATAGTGTGCCCAAGGTAGAGCTCTGCTGCACTCATCCTATTCCAGCTGCTTAACATACACACGCGCACTTCCAGCGCACTGGTACTGAAATCCCACAGCCCTCATTTTCTCACCTCTTTATTTGCCGATATTTTATTTATTTCTATCTCTGTAAGCAAATTCCTTTTCTTTTGGCATTACTTGCTGTCAAAGGAACTATGATATTGACAGTCTTTCAGCACATGCCTCAGCCAACTGTCTGCTCCAAAGGCTAGTCATATGTCTGAAGAGGTTTTAAGAGTTTAGAGTGTGTGCATTTGCAATCTTCTGCATACTACGCTTAAATTGATTTGGTTTAAATTGTATCCTTCTAGGTTACATACTAAGGCACATGACAGAAAAAAAAAATGATATGAGTACAGAGAAGGAAAGGATAATGGAGAAAAACCTCTCTGGGGAAATGAGTAACATAGACATGTCCAGAGATGAATATTAAAAAAGAGAAGAGGTTGTTTGTTTACGCTGATGCAAACTCCCACTTGCTTCTGGTCACTGAAGGTGGATGTGGGAGTGGTTTCTTCATCTTCTTCCCTGATGAATCCTGATTGGCCAGTTCAGTTCTTTGGTCACCCTGAGTGCCGCTGATTCCGGTTTATTGTTTATTTATTCAGGATGTGTGTCGCCTGTTATAAAAGGAAAGAAAAGAATCAGGTGCATAATTGAAATGGACATCTAAATATAAAATATTCACTAAATAGCTCACCCCTTCCTCGCCACTTTTAGCAGCCATCTCTCAGCAGTCTGTTTTTACAAAATTCCAGTGGATGTAAGCAGATTACTAACCTCTGGATTATCATATTTTATTTCTTTTTCCCTTTGAAACACTGCAGATCATAAGATAAAATGGGCAAAAATGTCACACAGCTGATGATCTGACTGTTTTTAATATGAGAAATATCCTATAAACCATTTTTGGTTCAGTGCCCACAAGGTCGAGTGTGGCATAGACCAAGCCGTGCTAATGCCATGTGCTCATCCACATCATCTCCACGGTTGGCATAAAGACAAGAAATGCTCTCTTTCCTCACTGAAAACAGAACACTGGAGTACATCCTGCCCGTGAGAGGGTAAATGAGACCGACAGAGTAATAAAAAATAGAGAAAGAGAGAGACTGAGAACATAGAGAGAGGGAGACAGGCACAGAATCTGCTCATCCTCACAACTAGCACACCGTTCACAACCGGACTCAAGACTGAACTGAGAAACTAGGTGAAAAAAGGTGAGTACAGCAATTTTTGCATGAGTGAGTGAGAATTAAGTCTGTTAAATGGAAGAGGACAGAAAGATACAATAATGATTCTTAGGATTTTTAATAAGAACCATTTTGCATGTTTTTTTTTTTGAAGATTTAATGTTTTGTTATAGGTTCTTAAGATCAGAATATTGGTTTGTGGGTTCTTTAAAAAGCATCAGTACATATTATAGACGATTTTCTAAAGAACTAGAGAATGAAAATGTATTTGTGTCATCATTTCCTCACCCCGTTGTTCCAAACCTATGACTTTCTTACCTCTGTGGAAAATAAAAGAAAATGTCTCATGTTTTTTTTTTCTCTCAATAATGTAAGATAATAATCATTAGAACTGTTTGGTTTCCACCATTCTTCAAAATATTTTCTTTTATGTTTTGAAGAAGAAATTAAGTCATGCAGATTTGGAACGAAATGATGACAGATTTTTGAGTGAACTGTCCCTTTAAAAAAATCTTCTATGGCATCAGGCTGTAACCCTTTTGGGTCTAAGATCAGTGTAGGGCAGTATAAAGTATGAATATAGAAAGAACTGTGCAAGTACTCAGACTGGCTGAGCTGATATATAACAGTAACCTGCATGTAATGGCAAGCTGGTGCATTTATCTGAATGAATGTAAGTCATGTGATGACAAATGAGGTCATGAGGCACATAGGAAGTCATTTCAATGTATGAGCTGCACTGCCACACAGATCTGTAATTATAAAACTGTCTGAGTGATCTACTAAAGCGGATAGAGAGGAGACCATTACAAGACCGGGCAAAATGTGAAGGTCTTCGCAATAATGGAAAGAGGACAGATGAAGGTAACATGAATTAAAGACAACCTGAAATGAGTGGCGGAGGAGGGAAAAAAGGAAGCAGGAGTGTTAATAATCTATCAAGTGGATTGTGATGGGAACGAAGGATGGAGGAAATAGCTCTTCACATGCTGAGATGATTGGTGGAGGTCATCTGATTTTCTACCATAAACCTCTCTTGCTCTCGGTTCGATTCAGGCATAAGTCACTGTCTCAGACAACAAGCTGGTCTAAGCTGTTCTGCTGGCACTCAGTAGATCACCAGTCAGAGCATGATGTCTACAAGTCTAAAGGGGAGGATGACAGGCCATTCCTTCATCTAGGGCGCACCTGGTGCCTCTTGGAGCTGAGCGCTATTATCTTTGCAAATAAGCTAGCAGAGCTTTGTAAACAGGCCTCGCAAAAACAATGGCATCGGTGTAGGTTTCGAAGCTGTGGAGGCGTCATTTGAAAAAGTTTTCCTTCTGATTTGCACCAGAAGATGAACATTAATCCAAGAAGGAAACAAGGCTTTCCTGGAGCCAGAGCAGAGGTTGTATAATTGAGCTTACTGAGGCATCACCTGTGTGTCTCTGTGCTGTCAAACATTCATTTAGCCGTCGGTTTGAATCCAGTGCCTCTGTTTACAATGTTGTGTGGGCTTAAAGCCTGAGGACGCTGAGAAGAGTCCGCTTCAATTATGGAGAGCGGGTCAATCCGCAGGGTATGATTAAAGCAGGTCCACTGTCCCTCTCCGGCAGCTTTCCATCTGACAGAAATATAAATGGAAGACTGCAGAACAAAAAGCGATAAGACATGGATGGACAGAAAAAAAAGGCTGCTGTCAAATCGATATGTTACTTGAGTTGTAAAGAAATGTAGCCTGAGAAGGAACCCAAGGTTTGTTTTTTACATAGGTCATAGTGCTAAATAATGAAGCCATAAGCGAGCCCAGATAGAATCTGTTGATTTAATTGTTCTCTTTTTTTCTTCCTGTACTCATTTGCAGCAAAAATGGCAACCTTCTAAGAAACAGCTTTAAAGGTATAAAGCTGCCGTCTCCGAATTCATTGTTTTCATAAAACAGTAGGCAATGTGATTGTTTACTTCTGTGGAGATTCTGAAGTGTGAACCCAATGGCCACGTTGCTATTTCATGAGGCCGCAGAAGAGGATTTGTGAATGATATTGAAGCAATGCAACTCACAGCTCACATAGCAGTGACAACATGACGAATGCAATATGTCCAGATTAGGACTAAATTCATACTATACAGAACATAATATTTTTCTATATACAAAGCAAATACTCATTCAAAGTCCACATGTTGCACTGGCCAATATAAAAACTGTTTTGGACTGATACAGACAGTTTTGTGGATGTAGCATTACTGAAAAGCTCAAGTTTTTAGTTAATGATTCTACTGAATAACAATCAGCTTTGATTCATTTATGGCAGCAACTTACACTTTGTGTAAATAGTGGCAGAGTAGATACAGCCTACTGTTTGTACCAAGTATTAATAACAATAAATAACATTGTTTTCACTAAATGCAAACAGTGGTAGTTGTTATTCACACAGAGTTTAAATTAAAATGATTGTTATTTATGCTAAAGGGAAAACATCTGAACAGAAGTGGGTGGAGTTAGTGAAAATAACCTTGTCAACTTGGTTGGCTATCTGCACTTGTAAATAGACACTGCCTTAACCAATATATTTTCCCTTTTTTAAATATACTGTCAATCTATATTATGTCCAAAATATATTGCATTTACCCAAAATGTATTTTATGACTGTAAATGTACATTCTTGCCCCCTGAAATACATTTTGTAATTTATTTTGGCATCTGAAATTTAAACAATTTGAAATGTGAAAGTCAGTTTATTATCAATTTTAAAAATATATTTCATTAAGCAAACACTGTTTACAAAATAAATTTAGCATATATTTAAAATATATTCTGGAGAGATAAAATATATATTTTGTGGTGTGGGCAATGAAAATCCAATTAGCCAATGCACAACCAAGGTGCATGGGAAGTGTCATTGTAATCATTGTAAATCACTGTAAATTACTTGTGTTCCAAATCTGTGGAACTTTCTTCTATTGCACAAATTCCATGTGGTCCAGGCTTTGACCTTTAGTAATGTGTTAGCCAAAGGAAGAGTTGGCAATCAAAAAAGCAGTGAAAATCCCTGTGGTGGAATGACAAACACTCTCCCCCGAGGAATCCTAAAAGAACATACAGATAAGTAGGATGAAAAGATGGGGAGAAAATAGCATGACAAGAGACAGACACAGAAAGGAGAAACGGGGAAATAAAATGACAGATCGTCTCACAGAAACTTCAAAAGTAACAGGTGTGACAAAAATGATAGGGATGCGGGAAACAGATGAAAGACACTGATGCAAAATGGGATGTGAATTTACAACAAGGAACAAAGCAGCATTGAGATTGAAATTGGAAGGGGGGCAGTTGAGTGAAAGGAAGAGAGAGAGATTGGAAGAATGCAGCATGTCACAAGCCACATGAGATTGTTAATGACATTGATTTATAGGGAGCCGAGCAATGAGAGAGATTCATCTATAAAACTACAGGTGCCATGAGAGGCATCTGACACAGCTGTGCACATATACAAAAGAGAGACAGAGAGAGAGAGAGAGACAGAGAGAGAGGGAGAGGGAGAGAGACACTGGGGTGAGGCTGGGGGAATGGGGACGCAGAGAGGGGTTATTCTCTGAGCCAGTCAAGTGACGAGTGTGAGGGAAGCCATGCTTGGACGGAGGAAACACACTGCGTGCTGAGAGAGCAAGAAACAATAAGATATTTAAATAAGACATAGAAGACCCAAGAAAAACAGGAGACAGAGAAAAGGATTGAGAACACCTGGATACATTTTCCTGGAACACTAAGAGAGAGAGAGACCAAGAAGAAGAGTGAAGGGTAAAGCCACAATGATCTGCATCTCAGATCTCCACAGGTAACTGCTGTCATTAAGATGTTCATGCGGCATGACAGAGATGAGGACAGCTGATGGATGGAGGGAGGAGGTGGAGGAGGAGAGGAATAATTAAAGAATGGGAAAATGGAAATGAGAAAAAAAATGTAGTAGGAATGATGAGATGAGTGGCATGCCTACAAGAAGATGGAACACTGTTTACATTCTGGAGAATATATGTGATAGATTTTGTATTGATAATTCAATATGTGATTTTAGATTACTGCAATAGTGAGAGCTTGTGGAAAAACTGGAAAATATATTAAAAAATACATATATTTAAAAACATGTATGTGAAATTGCACACATGATAATCTAAAGGTTTGTACTCTGTAACACCTCAAGGTGCAAAAGGTCTGTTTTATGCGACTAATTTAGAAATAGAAGTGCCCTGACATTTTGAAAGATTGCTCTAATCTACAAGAATCCACTGAGAAAAAGAGAGGGGGAGAGAGAGACTTGGAATAAAGGGAAACAGAGAGAAAGAGAGAGAGAAATGGTTGGTGGGGGCTGATCTGTGGTAAAACGGTCCAGCGCCTTTCATTACGGACTGCTTCTTGTTCAGGTCTCATGACAATAACCGCAGTGGTAATTGCTGGTGTGTCTTGAGGCAAGGCAATCAGCTTCATAAGCTTAAAGTAAAGAGAAAGAGTGACCGGGAAGTTGTGCATTAAATAAAATGGTAAATGGTGCAGTTGTGTGTGGGCAGAGAGGACTGCTGCCATCTAGTGGTAAAGTTATGGGACATTAAATTTGCATGGTTTATGGGTACTTAGGAGGGTCAAGAATGACCAGTGCTCTAGGACCTTGAGCTGAGAGACACCTGGAAACAATGCAATTAATATTAGACAAACTTGAATGTGCTCAATTATAATGGCATTCAGCAGTGTATTAATAGAATTAACAATGATATATTATTGTATTGATACTGCAAAAAGATATTGCAGACAGGGGTTCCATGATCTCTGAAAATCTGGTAATATCAAGGAATTTTAAAATTGTGTTTACCAGGCCTAGAAAAGTCATGAAAATTCTAGAATAGAAATATTTTTTCATGGAAATATTTGTTTAATTAGCAAATTGTTCTGTTGAGTTATTTTAAAAATGCTTTAATAATTTCATTAACTATTGTTGAATAATTAATTACCAATTTGCTAATAACTAACATTTTTATATAATAATAAAAAATGACCAAAAAGGTCATAGAAAAGAGATTTAATCATCAAAAACAGCAGGAACCCAGTATAGAACCCTGCTTCAATTTGTGCATCACTCAGTTTTATCATCAGCCAATTAAAGGGATAGTTTACCCAAAAATGATTATTCTGTCATTATTTACTCACCCTCAAATTGTTCCAAACCTGTTTGACTTTCCTTTCTTCTGCTGAACATAAAAAAAGAAGATATTTTGAAGAATGTGGGCAACCAAAAATTTTCTGGTCCCCATTGACATCTATAGTTTTTTTTTTTGTTTTTTTTTTGAGTACCATGTACATTGGTTGGGACCAGCACCTGCAACCAACCAACCAACAATCTTCTTTTATGTTCAATAGAAGAAAAAAATATATATATACAGGTTTGAGAAACATGACAGAATATTATTTTTTGGGTGAACTATCACTTAAACTAATTGAGAATTAAAGCTATTAAAGCTTTTTATTGAGCTAATTAAAGCTTAGTTTTACAAGCATAATTTTGATTAAAAAGAAATAAATTAAAGAAATAAGTCCAGAAGTCTAAGACATTTCAACGGGCAAATGTAGAATACAAAGGTGAAATTACAAAAACGTATTCTCTAATTAGTATAATCCCTCTGAAAAAAATCCTATATCTTGGGGTGCCAAGATATAGGACCATCAGAGCAGCTGGTGCCCGGGGTGTCGTAGAACCATAATCCGTCCTTGATGGGGACGATTTTAACTAAATGTTTTTCTTAAATCCTCTTCACAGCCGCTGCTCATCTGTATCACATTATCACAGAATGCTGCTCTATCTTCTGTTCTGGATGAGCCTATTTCTGTTGATTACAAACGGGTGAGTAAAGAGATAAACATCTGACGCACTGAGACTAAGAATCACTGGACACTGAACATTTCTCCCTGTCTCCCAGTGAAAGAGGGTTTTATGGGAATCATTACGCCGAGTGGAATGATTCGCAACTGCAGCCCACCATACAGAGGCTGATGAAAGGCTACAATCGATACCTAAGGCCAAACTTTAACCGTGAGGCTAATTAAATATAGATGGACAATTAAAAACACATAAAGTTATTTAAATAATTAAAATCTAATAATAAAAACACATTTCTTTGTTTCCACAGATGGGCCTGTTGAAATTGGAATGAGTTTGGATATTGCCAGCATTGATGCCATCTCTGAGATTAACATGGTACTGTTTACGTTTATAAACTTACATTTATAAAAGATTCTGATCAATTTTGTTGATGCACTTTCAGGACTACACAGCCACTATCTTCCTAAGACAACGATGGCAAGATTCCCGCCTGGTATTCCCTGGAAATGAAAGTCTGAGTCTGGATGGGCGGCTGGTTTCTTTGCTGTGGATCCCCGATACGTTCATCCCTGATTCTAAGCGTTCTTTCCTTCATGATGTAACTGTGGAGAACCGTTTGATCCGCATCTTCAGCAACGGCACTGTGCTCTACGCTCTTCGGTAAACACTGACTCTGAATTTACAACTTCTTACCAAAGGCTGAACAGCTGCTCCAGGCAGATGTATGTGCATCTGGGGAACCTTTCCACTGAAATGGTTCAATCAATATTCCTCCTTTTCTCCGCAGCATAACAGCAACCATCGCCTGCAACATGGACCTCACCAAGTATCCTATGGATAGACAAGAGTGTACTTTGCAATTAGAAAGCTGTAAGTGTTGTCACTCAAACAAAACAAATGCATATGGTTTTTACTTATTTTATTGATTATTCAAGAGCAGGCTATATCGACCCTTAAACCTGTATGTGTGTGCATGCATGTTCAGGGGGCTATAATTTACAGGATGTGGTGTTTTACTGGACCCGAGGGAATGACTCAGTGAAGGGGTTAGATACACTGCGTCTGGCCCAGTACAGTGTGGAGAGCTACTACACAACTGTATCTGAAGCTGTGTATGAAACAGGTAAAAACATCAAATTTTATTGTGAATGTCTTGGTCACTTTTACATTTTATTTTACTAAAAAATACCAGTCAGTCTTGGTATTTCAGCCACATTCTACATTGATATTTACGCATTTGGCAGACGTCTTCCTTCTAAGCTGCTTACAGCGCAATCATGGTTTACAAAATCCCAAAAAAGAATTTGGACACTTAAGCCAGACTTAAAAGATGTATGAATGCCATTGCATTAGATAACAAAAGATCATCCAAATGACATTTCAAAGAAACTAGCACAAGCACCACAAGCACAACTATTCCACAAAAAGAGATTTAAGGTTTAGAATTATAAAACAAACAATTGTGTAGCATATTTTTCTGCAGATGCTACTTGGTTTGATTATGTGTGTTTTTTTTTTTAATGGACTAAAATTCATGGTCTCACTGTACATTTAATCACTTAATATGTTTCATAGTAATCAAATTCATAACTTCATAACTTTTGCTGCTAGAAAAAAACAATAAAAAATTCAGTTAAATTTAAAAGCCACAAAGATACGCCGTCAATCTGTCAGATAATACAGGATGGCATGTTGGTGCCTGTATATTTTACAACTTATAATCACACATTATAAAGTGATATAATGTTAATATTACTAATCTCCTACAATTAACTAAATCAGAATTTTACATTATAATGTACCAAAAACCACATGATAATACAGGTGGTAAAACGGGAAGCAATTAAACATAGGCATCAAACAAAACAGTAACACTTTACAATAAAGTTGCATTTGTTAACAGTTGTTACCATATTAGTTAACATGAACTAATAATGACTAATAATTTTTTTTACAATGAATCACTTGCAATATTCTGGATCTGTTGCAGGTTTTTACCCGAAGCTAGTTCTGCACTTCTCTTTACGTAGAAATGTACTGTTCTTCATTCTGGAGACGTATGTGCCCTCAACATTGCTGGTGGTTCTGTCATGGGTGTCTTTCTGGATCAGTCAGTCCTCTGTTCCAGCTCGCACCTGCATCGGTCCGTGATTCCAAGAGCTTATTACTCTACAAAACATATACTACAAAACATTTCTAGATCAAATAAAATAAATATTCTCTGTCAAATCCATTTATTTGACAGGAGTGACCACTGTTCTTACCATGACCACACTGATGATGGGTGCCAGGACCTCACTTCCCAATGCCAACTGCTTCATTAAAGCTATCGACGTCTATCTCGGCATCTGTTTCACCTTCATCTTTGGTGCGCTGCTGGAATATGCCTGCGCTCATTTCTGCACCATGCAGCACCAAACCATTGTAGATGTGCAAAGGGTGAGAAACCTCTGGAAAGTGGTTAAAATGACACATTTTTACAACCTATTATATTTTTTCATTTTTACTTTACTTTTTCACAGGAACTACTCAAAGAATTCGAGGAGTCAAATGGTACGACTCACTTGGCAAATTCAACCTCACCCAAAAAGATGCAGACAGAAGAATCCACTCAGCAGGAGACGCCTGAGCAATCTGTGACATGCGAAGGAAATGAAGCCACAGACAAGAAGAAAGAGAAGGGGTGCGGTTTGTCCTCTGTAAAGCAAATGTCTCGCCGAGCAGCATCCATGATGAGTGTCGAGAATCCTAACAACATCGACAGACATGCACGTGTATTTTTCCCCATGGTATTTCTCCTCGTCAATATTTTCTACTGGCTCTACTACCTTTTATTCTAATGGATGAACAACTCTACCTCCAATCTCCATTAATGAACAATGTGTCGCACAAATGACTGTAAAAGTGAAAAGACTGTTGACTACCCATCAATTACAGTTAAATAGTCCCCTATAACAATAGCTGGACTTGGTTCATTGATGCATTGAAGCAAGTACAACAATGAAAGTAAAGATTATATGGACACACATAAATCACCATACAGACTCATTTGCAGCAGGACACAAAGAAGGATGCTGTTCGCAATTGCCTTCACATTACTGATTTATTTAAGGGTTCAATGCTTTACCTGTTTTTCTTCTTGCTTTGTTTTGCTAGGTAAATGTAATGCGCTGTAGGGAGGCTGTAAACTCCATAAGCACTGACCATAATAAATGGCATTAAATAAAAGCATTAATGGTCAGTGTATGCATGTATGCCTGTATAGTGGGGTCCCCAGTTTGATTCCACATTGTCAAAATGAGATTCAAATTTAATTTTAACCTGTAAATAAAGTTTTAATATTTAGAAAAATTAATGAAAAAAAACAAAGAAACGTAAGCGATTATGCAATATTTCTAGGTCACTAATAATCAACTAAGCTAATTTGTAACAGTAGTTATGTTTACATTTTCAATTATGTTGATACAGTAGTAATGAAACATCTGAGAACTTTATCACCCACTCATAATCACCCAACCTATTCATCCATGGATCCATCCACCCATATTAAAAGATAAATTTGGAGATTCCAACTTCTTCTTCGGGTTTACTGTCTATCAGACTGAACGCCATTCGTGTATCACCGCCAACATTTCACCCATAAATCTATGATCCATTGCTTTACTCACTCTGGCCAAAAGGTGGCACTGTCGCGCTTACTCAATGAACTAAGAGCATCGCCTGGTCAAAGAGGAAACTCTATCAGCCAATCAGGAAGCAGGTTGCCTTTTAAAACTCAGCCGGGAAACTCGAAACCAAAACAAACGACATTTTGCTTGAGTAGAGAAGGAAAGATTAATCACAGAGAAACGGTAAGGTTTAACTTAAAAAGACTAGACTAAGTTACGTGTAAATGAACCTGACTGTATGTAATGGTAAAATTCATGTAAGTTAATATTCCGCGAGTCACTTTTGTTTAATGTAAAACTGACAAACTGATTGAACCAAACTGGACTAATTGCTTCGTTACAAATCATGAATGGCATTATTTGAATCAAGCAAGTTAAATTTCATTGTGTTGCTTGTCAACGCTTCTCAAAGCTAACGTTGCAGACATGGACACCATGATTTTCCTGGATCAGGAGAACGGCAGACTGACCACTCCAGCCGTCAAATCTCGCCAGAACAGACTGCACTCTGCTCCAGGTCAGTGCCAGTGGTCAGAGACCAACATAGGTTTTGTTTCATAACCAAAACGGGACTATTCACGAAGTCCTTAATTTACGTCTGTCACATTTACAGATCAGTGCTTGAGAACACCTCTGACAGGAAAGGCACGTCTTGGCGCTCCTCTGCAGTCCAGCCGAAAAGCATTGGGTGTCATAAATAAGGTTGTTGCCACTCCAGCAGCATCTCATAAAGCAGAGGAGAAGACTAAACCTGCTGAAGCCAAGGTTTGTTCTTGATATGTAGAGAAAACTGTATGAAAGTTGTCTGTAGGTTGATTAAATGTTTTGTTCCATCAGTGTAAGGTCCCTGTTCAGCCAGCTAGTGAGGAGTTGCCAGAGATTGAGAAGTGTTTCCCATACAATCCAAGTGGTAAGACCGACCTACTGTTTTATGGTTTTAAAACTAAACTTTTGACTTCAGCTCTTGATAATTCTGTCCAATGTTAAATTTGCAGCGTTTGAGACCTACGGTGTTCCAGATGAAGTCTACCTCAGTCGTTTCTCTCTGGCTGGTCTGGGAAAACAGATGTGGCCGATTGCTTCACCTGTGGAAGAGCTGCTTATGGACCCATGTTTGCCACTCTCACCTTTAAAGATACCCAGAGGTAATGGATGTATTTAGAAATGTAGCTTAAAGTTGTCAATGAAGAGTCTTTATGCCCAGTTAAACTTGTTCCTCTCATGCAGCAGTGGAATACGTTGATGAAATGGAGGAATTCCTACAGACGATCAGTGAGCTGACTGTGGACTTGCCCCCTGAGTGTGAACTCTGAACTTTTGTGAACTTCGTACTTTTTAAATTGTTTGCTTTTTTTTTTTTTACTGTTATTAAACGTTTTATGAAACTTCTATTTGTATGTTAATCTGACACCAAGCGGTCTTTGTTTAAACTTAACTGGGTTAGTTCCTCAGCAGTGTTAAGATATAACACTTGTTCACTGTGATATTAAACATTTAACTGACAATCTACTAGTCTGCTTTCTGTAAATCCAGTTTATAAGGAAATATATTTTTTTTTTTTTTTTTTTAATAAAAACTTAAGTGGCATAGGGTTAATAAATGCCTATCTGTTTTAGAAATATGAATGTTAACTTTGTTTGGGTTAGGGTCTGGTTTGTATAAGATCTCAGTAATGCTCTAATTGTTTCTTTCTTATAGTTCCCATGCAAGTCTACAACACAGAACAAATATACACTTTTTTTTTTCCTTTATTAAAAGAATATTCCCATCTCCATGTCTAAAGACATTTTTAAAGTGCAAATGTTACTCACATTTAAAAGGTGGTAAAGAAAAGGTTACAAACAGAAGGATCAGTTAACACGTTGAGGCTAGTTTTTAAAAAAAGGAATGTTAAAATTATTTACAATAGTCATATATACACCGTTATTAGCACCACTTGGTTAAGAGCAGGAGTTACCCCAGAAGTACTGTATAAGCAATGGAGTAAAAAAAAAAAGACTGTACAAATCAATCACCATGTCTCTGTTAAAATACTATTTTAAAGTGGATTGTCTCAAACATGCGTTGCCATCTTTCTTTATAACCTACCCACAACTTTCTTGCACTTTCAGTGGACAAACTATTATTCCTCATACTACCTAGTTCCTTCAATATTTTGCACCAGTAATGTAGAACTTCACAAGATATAGGACATCATCATTTGACTGCAAAGTATTAATAGAGCTGCTGCTTTGTCATTGTAGCCCCATTATAAAGTTACAAAAGTGGCAGTCAAAAGATTTGCATATCCAGCAGTGTCTTAGGGGAAGTTGGTAGAAAAGCCCTCATGATAAACTTGACATGGCACAAAGTCTTAAGTCTGTAGGTCTTTCTGATCAGCAGCTTAAGTCCCCTTCTTGGATTCCCATTCCTGGGTAAAAACAAAGCATTAAGGTTTAAGTGACACACAAACAGGCCTATTCTGCAACATATAAAATCTTAATAGCAGGGACCCAAACTGATCAATGAGACTCAGAGACTGACTTAGAATAAGACTGAATGTTTTAATGTGATCTCTATTGATGCAGCAAACTGTTCTGTTTGCATTATCTCTCTTTTGATGCATTGCATTGCATAATGTTGTGAACACTGATGTGTTTACCTTAGCTTTCTGCATAACATTTCCCTTAGTGGATGCATAGATGGAGGGGGGCCGCTTACGAATTTCAGAGGCGCAGTTGACAGGAAGAAACGACTCAATATACTGAGTCTCCGTCCTTTGAGTCTATCAGGAAAACAAGCAGCATATTTAACAATTTTGATCAAACTAATAATTCTAATATTTGCTTTTTAGGTCCAGTCTTTACCTTGTTTGTAGGTTTAGACTCTGTAGGCACCCCCAGTTCTCCACCAGCCAAAGATTTCTTCAGGTTCTCCTTCACCTGCGTGAGCTTGAGCTCTAGATCCACACGCTCTCCTTCTTTCACCCGACAGCTGTCCTCCAGCTGGGCTACACGCTCCTCTAAAGCCAACTTCTGCTTATCTGCACAGCATGTATGTACATCGTTCAGTTACATATGAATTTCTGGCAGATCCATTATGACCATATAAACATAAAGAAATGACATCGACATGAGTTTAAGCACAATAAACTTCACAATATAGGGAAGAAATAGTGATTTTTCATATCAAACTTGCGATTTTAAAATGTGATTTTAAAAAGCTCCAGGTTTGCTGTGCTTGTGTATAGGGCTGCACAATTTGGCATTAAAATGACAATTTTAATATTCAATGTAATTTATATTGGAGTGTAATTGTAATTTAGTGTAAAAACATTAGGAAAAAAAAACACTAGGAATGTCACCACTGCGATAATCCTATTTCACTACAAAATAATAATAATAATAATAATATAATAATAATAATAATTATTATTATTATTATCAAAATGTAAAAAATATGAAATATTAAAATTAGTACAATAATGTTACAATATATTACTAGTAGTATTACAATAATACTATTTCACGGTAAAATAACAATAATTATAATAATTATTACAACCAAAATATTAAAAATATAAAATAAGAAACATTACTGTTGTAATAATGCTTTTTCAATGTAAAATAAAAAAAAATAAGTATTCAAGAAAAAATATCATCATCATTTTTCAGTACTATAAAATACTGTTCTAATATTTATAGCTGTCTTAATTTTTCAAGCCATATTGCAATTTAAAAGTGTTCTGTGTTATGATAATATGGCTGGTACCCTCTCAAGAGAATAATGTATGAACACTATATATCATAAACATGGATATAAAAGAGAAACGAGGACATAAGTTTACGTGACTGAATTAAAATTTGTAATATGCTAAAAGAAAAAAGCAATAAAAAGCTATTTTGCTAGTAAAAGTGGGGGAAAGTCACTTGTTTAACTATTTTGAAAGAGTCCCTGAGCATCTCATTAAATAGGCAGGAAAGCTTGCTTTCTCACCCGTTGCACCCTTCATCTTCTCTTTTGCCTCTCGTTTCTTTTTCCGCAGTGAGACTAGTGCACTTCTGATACTGTCTATTTCTTTCTCCAGGTCTTCTTTTTCTTTCAAGTATCGGCGTGCGTCCTCTTGTGCCCGCGTTTTCCCATACCTCCCGTATTGATTTGCGTCTGCAATGTCAAGTAAAGGTCAAAGATCAGAACCTAGAAGTCTGTGGGAAGGTGGCAAAGCTCTTAGCACTTATCTGGTGGGAGAATGAGTGTGAAAATGCAGAAAGCTGTAGATCAAACCAAAATGTCTTGTTAAGCTCAGGTTACATTATTCTGACTGCTTTTGATGTGACAGTGCAAGAACTCTGCAGCCATTTTCAAAATTGCCAAAATAAGGCAGAGCAGTAAGCAAGATGCTAATAAAAACTTAAAACCATCATACGTTATGTTAAAGACAATGCTGAATCCAACAGCTGTGTTTGTTATAAGCACAACCAGCACAGTGCAGAGTGTGATGGGACTCACTGGAGCCGTGGCGCTTTAGGGTGATTTGTGGACTGGGCTTGCCTGTGTCACTGCTGGAGAAAGATGAACGACGTTTCGTTTGTGCTCCTGCCCTCAACCTATCATTTTCCTGCTGAAAGGAAAAAGTGTACCAGGTCAGATACTGTCTATATATGTGTGTGTGTGTGTGTGTGTGTGTGTGTACTGTATGCTGTTTCATATGGTTCCAAGTCCATTTATGTCCCTCATATTCCATATTCATGCCAATTGTGTTTTTTTATAAACATATCAACAAAAATACACAATACATACACAAATATCAAACAATTTTTCCACTACTTCAATTTGAGAAAAAAAAACAAAAAAAACTTTGTGTAAACTGATCACATGATTTGAGGCACGCACAGATGGAGAACTGAAGCTTCTGTGCAGGTATCTTAAGGTTCAGCATGAGTTTAACAAGCCACTCAGAGGCCAGAGGCCATGACGACTGAACCTGCTCTAACCCCTGATTACTACACACTGAGTCATCACACACTTCTCATCTTTCATTAAAGTCCAGTCACAGCACATGCACACACAGGCACAAGGATACATCTGATCTCTTCTTAAAGGTTAACAGAATTGCCATGCTGTCTATGATGCATGTACGTGTTGTGTACTTCTCTCTATATGCTTTGCATTTAAGTCTGTGCACATAAAATGAAGAGCTTTTTTGTGAAGAGTTTTCTTTTGGTGAGAGGGTTGTGAAGCATATGGCTTGTAAAAAGTGTCCTCTGAGAAAAAAGCTGGAAACCACTGTGTTAGAGTGTAAGCACATGACCAAATGTTTGTTCATCTGTGACCACAAACCTCTATGGCTTCGAAAGGGACCTCATCATACGTTCTCGAATCTGTGGAGGTTGCCCATCTAAATAAATAGGAAAAGAAACAAGGTGGTCAAAATCAACAAGATGACCCAATGTAAAACTCCAGCCGTCATCTCCTTCACCCTCAACTCACAGGAAAGAGTGACGGGCAGCTGTACGGATGTTGGCAATAGTTTCCACATCTACATAGTCATAATGAAGGGACTCGGGGTCAGCAGAGGAACCGGTTTCTGCCAACAGGACTCCCAGCCAGCGGCCCAAGTCCTCCGAGCAACTCGCCTAACACAACAAACACACACAGAAACAAACATGAGCTACAAGCACAAACAGAGCCAGAGACAAAATATATATTACACAGGCATAAACTAAGATTTGGACAGAATTTATTGTTTTAATTTCATCACATGATAAATGAGTATTAAAGAATTACAAAACATTTTTTAAATATTTTTTGAGCTACTGCCATTTTATTGATAGCATAATAGGAATGCACAATACATCAGTTTTGTTGTTAACAAACTATAAGTGACACTTAAAAATTAAAAATGTAAACTAAAATGTAATCTAAATAAAATAAAATTAAATCTAAATAAAAATTGTTTTAAAAAGTTATAAAAAAATGACAATTACTAAATGACTAAAATGTAATCTAAAATAAAACTGAAAACAAATTATAAAAATAAAAGCTAATTAAAAATGTCAATGAATACTACAATAGTATATAAATAATCCTAAAATAACACTCAGTTATCAGACAAAATTATGGATTTTTACATTTATCAGTATCAGTCATTGGATATTTCATTGTGCATATTTATTTCCTCTGTTTTTACATTTAGGTACATTTGCTGTCATGTAACATTCACTTAAAGTTAATATTTAAAACCACTAATAACTAACAACGTTAACACTGTTCAATGTAATCTTTAACAAATTTTATTTTTATTTATTTAGAGAAAATATTAAATCATTTTAATATCCATAATAAAAATTGCTGGCTTGTCTTCATCAGCCAGAATTTTCATATTGCTAACTGCTAGAATACATCTCTATGAAGCATTGCTGTGAAAACGTCACACAAAATACCTCTAAAGCTGCCAGCTCTGCACCTCCTTTCAGTATCCTCAGGGCGAAGGGGTGTTTGGGACCAAGGCCTGGGACGATCTCGCATCCCTTCAGACCCACAGTAGTGTGGGGGACCTGCTGTTCTCCTTTCTCACGGTAAAGGTAAAGAGATCCGGCCCGCACACAACACCAGTGTTCCTTCCAACACTGATTCAACAGCACTCCTACATAACCTGACACACACACACACACACAAAGAATTACAGCAATTATTACAGTACTCCCACCTCTGTTTCATGGTGTAGATTTATTCTGCTTCACTGTCTGACTTCAAAGGCTAAGAAAGAGAAGTTGAAAATAACAGGTGGAGAGAGTCATGGGTGTAATCTGAGAAAGAGAAAGGGAGACGAGAGAGAAAGATGTGTGTCCTACCACACCGAGGATCCTGGCCGAGTGACGTGCGGGCGTCTCCTGGCAGTGGAGGCTTTCTTTTGGAGAAACTGATAATTCTTGTGATCTTTCTTCCAGCGGCTCGGCTTACGGTGCCTGTTAGCTCTGAGAGTGCGCCTCGCTTGGGTTTACCTGTAAACACGTGTTTGATGGTTCAGTGAAAAAAATGTAAAGATATGTGTGGTCTACAGACACACAATCTGTAGGAATTAGGCCAAAGCTAATAAAGATTTCACTGGTCCAAACAATGGTAATCACAAACAATCCACATCCTGCATAAAGACTTCCTGCTTGTTAATAGAGCACCTGTGACAATGCTCAGGGGGGAAAAGGATGAATAAAGTGTGTGTGTGTTTGTGAGAGAGAGTGAGACAGAGAGAGGGAGGGAAAGAGAGAAACACGATTTTTACATTAAGAAATTGTAAGTGTTCCTTGCCATGATAAACCAAAGCAATGACATTGATGTTTTGAGTGGTTGCCAGGGTATTGCTATGCAGTTTCTAAGGAGTTATGGGTGTTTTTTCTCTCACAGTGAGGGAATTGCTTTGGTTTCTAAGGCTTTCTGAGTTGTTGTGTTGTTGATGAGGTGTTCTGCCTGATTTTTAATATGTTGCCAGAGCTAGATAGTAACTGGTTACATGTAAAATGCCTACATGACATGCAGGTAAACAAAATATTTCATTTTTAGTAAGCGTTTTATTTTGATTGAAGTTATTTTAAAATGATTTTTTTGAATGTTTATGACATTTTTATGACTTAATTAATTATTAGCTTTTCATTAAACTCACAAACTCCCTGCAGTTCCTTCACGAACCTCAGTTTGGGAAACCTTGACATAATGTTTAATTCACTTTATGTTGTATAACAACAAATGTAATGTATATTCTTTGCATTTTTAATATCAGCATGGCACAATATTATCCTATTTAAATCAAACTGATAAACGGAGGTAACGTTAAAAGTAATCTAAAAGTAATCAGAAAGTACTCTGATTATATTACCTAAAATGTGTTATGTAATGGATTACGTTACTAACTAAAATTGTTGTCATGTAATTTGGAATCAGTAACAGACTACAATTTGTAAGTAATATACCCAGCTCTGTATGTTGCTATGTGGTCACTAGGGTGTTTTGGGTGGTTTTTCACATTGTTATGCGGTTGCTAGGGTGGTTTGGGTGGTATCCAGGGTCCTGCTAGGCAGTTCATATGCAAAACAAAAATACTGCTTGTTCAATTACTTTCACTTTATTTGACATTTTACTTTGGAGTTAAAAAAAATCCCCTGAATATGAGCAATAGTAACGCTTGCCTTAGCAAATATCACAAATAAAGAGAAAGACAGAAGAGTCGTAAGTCAGATAAAAAAAGAGAAAAGTGAAAGGTGTAATCAGAGAAGAATAAACTGAAGATCTCACCATGTTCCCGTCCATCGCGAGCACATTCAACACCTGGCACACTGTCAGAATCTGAGGTTTGCTTCTCTGAAGAACAGCACTACAGGGACAACAGCACAGCCAAATTAAACTAAACATGCCAAATGTTTAACAGTACACATCTATAACTATTATATGACTAATACTGTATAGGATATGCAGATTATTGAAAACTAGGTGTAGGAACAGGGTGCTGTTGTGGCCAGACAGAGTTCAGACAGGAAACACACTCCCAGCACAGTCTACCTTTCACAACTGATCGCTGAATTCAGATAAAATGTGTTTCCTGACATACAAACACACACATATCATAACATTCCCCATGATTTTGCCTCTCACAACAGGGCCCTTAAATTCAACACAGCTGCTCAGACAGAGTTTACCACCCTGAGCTTGACACCTTTTAATTACAGCAGATGGAGAGTGAGCCCTGAACATTTAAATGCTGTCAGTCTGTTTACACACACACACACACACACACACACACACACACACACACAGACGGGCATTCACAGCAGCACTGGAGATGTAATTACACACAATGATAGAGGACAGACTCGCATCAATTTAGAACATGCACTACTATTCAAAAGCTTGAGGTCGGTAAGATTTTTTAATGCTGTAAACAAAGTCTCTTATGCGCATCAATGTTGCATTTATTTGATCAGAACAGCAGTAAAAACAGTAATATTGTGAAATAGTACTACAATTTAAAATAACTTTTATATTTGAATATATTTTAAAATGTAATTTACTCATGTGATGGCAAAGCTAAATTACTGTAGTCTTCAGTGTCACATGATCACATGTTGATTTGGTGTTCAGGAAACATTTCTTATCATTATCAATGTTGAAAAAAGCTGTGCTGCTTAATTGTTTTGTGGAAACCATGATACATTTTTTAGGATCTTTGATTTTTAGTAGTATATTGATTCATAACAGAAATCTTTTTGTAATAATATACATTTTTTACTGTCACTTTCAATCAATCAATTTTGAAATTGCTAAATAAAAGTAATAAAAATAATAATCTTTTTGAACAGCAGTATAAGGAGTAAAATAAGCATAGAATTGGAATGCTTACAAAAAGTGTTTAATGTTTTGGACATGTACACTATACAGTTAGTAAAAATATGTTTTTCAAATGCTTTTTTGCAAAGAAAAGGACATGAGGTATTCATCATACGCATCACAGGTGGAATTATTTTCCTAACCAACTCACAGTGAGACCACCATTTACAGAAAGTGAATCCCCCAAAGTTCCTCCAATCCATCACTGGCACGCTTTATATGTCAGTAATGAAGATGAGATACACAGGAGTCATGAATGAGACAAATGTGTGCTGGAATCCTACCTTATCCAGTTCAATCTTCCTAGGAATCATGGGAGATGATGGGCTGTCCAACCCATTCCCCTGACCTGTAACGTCACGCACCACCTGTAATCACACAAAGATACACACACACATCAGTGGTTCCCAACAAGTGTAAACATAGTCCATCACACAGGGGGTCCCTTTTACAAAAGCAATTTTCCTCTTGTGCAATATTGTTTCTGGCAGCAGGATACATCTATTGTGTGTATGTATAACAGATTGATATCCAAGCGTGCGAGCGAGTGAGGGACTGTGTTTACTTGGAGCCATTTCTCGGCTTGCTCCTTGCTCTGCACGGCTAACACCAGCGCCTCTCCACCGGGAAGAGAGAATCGGAGCTCGTGCTTCTTCCTCCGGCCGTCTTTGGGCACGTAGATGACGGTGCACAGGCTGAGCGGTATGTCCGTGTAGGGTGACTGGTCTTTAGAGCTTTTATAGCACTATAAAACAAGATTCAGAGGTGTCCATGTATCATAATAGTTCCAAGAAATATCAAAGCTCATTTTTATCCCTCAGGGCTGTTGGCAGCTCACCTGGAGTCTGTTCTCGCGGATGACAGTGAGCTGTTTGGCCCACTGGCCGAAGCGTTTCTTCCTCAGCAGGAAGGCACAGATATGGCAGTCTCTCACCGGGGCCATGGAGTTCTCCTCTGAGGGCCACTGGTGTGTCAAACGCTGGCCTTTCTCTTCCTCTTCCTCATCATATGACTCATAAGAACTGCTTAAGGCATCCGAGTCATTATCTGCAGGAGAAGTAATGCCATACTAATACTACTAATAAGAAATGACATTGCTATTTATAGCATCAGGGTTCCTCCCTCTTACAGGAGTTTTTGCGTCGTCCGTTCACTTGCGTTGTTGGGTAATTATTCTCAGCATCTTCGTAATATCCGTCTTCAATAGAATTAGGAGGACTGGAGCTGCCTGTAGATATAAGAGATGCATAATAATGGCACATATTTTGTGACATAAAATCTCAGATTTGTCATATTTGATGAGCTCTTTTGACCTGCAGTGAAAAGAGAAAAATCTGGCTTTGTGGAAAGACTTTAAGACAAAAGAAAAGTTTTTGCCAAAAGGTTGCATGGCAGTGTGCATGAACTAATTGGTAAACCTTTGTGAAGTGAAATTTAAATGTGTGATTTCACTGACATCTCTTATCAAATTCTCATTGAACTGCTTGAATGCACAACAGTTCTCCTTTATCATTATTAAACTGCTATTGTTTTATTTGAAGCATAACAACAACTTTTAGTGAGGGTGTTTTCTTTTTTTTTAAAGAGCCAAAACTTTGATATATCTATTAATTTAAATTGAAATAAAGGGGTAACTATTAGTGTTGTAGTACCCGAGACCAGACTCTGTCTTAAAGACACACAAAACTAACATTTCATGGAGTTGGTCTTCACTTGGACAAGTGGGCAATCCCTCCCTTTGCTGACTGTATTTATATCTAACACCTGCTAACAAAAAACTCCAAATCTGTCAATTTGCAGGTCAGAGTTAACCAAACTTCTTCACGTGAGCGTGTGTTTTCTGTCTCCGGCATACAGCAGTATTAAAGCCAATAGAACAAACAGTCTTTTACCCAACAAACAATCTTTTACCCGATTTGACCCTATTTACTTTCTTAATGCACATTCTAGGTATTATTTTAAGCAATTCATTGTGCAGTTTATTCCAGAGAGAAAAACTGTTTATCTATGCAATTTTTAATTAAAATATAGCCGTTTTCACTGAAACAGCCTTTTAAGCTGATGCCACTTTGTAAGCTCTTGGATAGCTATATAAACATTGTTTTTGTAACTTCACAATCAATACAGCTCCATTCTGGTATGTAACATTCACATTTTCAAAATCCAGTCAATTCCTAAGGAATAAAATCCATTAGGAATTGACTTCTTGATTAGGATTTTTCCTTCTTGAATATACTATTTCATCTGAAAATGTGTCCCATCATGGAAGCAAATGGGTTTAATTCTGCTATCCACTTCGAATTCAAGTGGTTCACGAAGAAAGATCTGTCGTTAATGCTCTGACTCTTGCAAGAACACAAAGTTGTAACATCACTCTGCAAGTTATTTTATCTGTAGGAATTTATATAGACCATGCCATGTTTTCCAAGCAACGGAAATACAGCAACAACACTCACTGCGGCTGGTGATATATTCTGGCATCTTTCCAGGGCTGAGTGGCACGGCCTCTTCATAGTAATCCTCTGGAGGTGGTGTGTTGGGCAGGGGGGGAGGCGAGTCCGTTGTGCTCTGGTCCAAAAAATTGTGGCAAACAATGACTTATTCCATCTGTCTGCCCCATCACATTAATTCACACTTAACATCTGCTTTTCAGTGAGTCCTCACAATATCATAAAGCTATGTGGCTCAATTCCACCACTCGGCAAGTTACCCTAATAACAAATGATATGTGACCGCTGCATCCAATCAAAAGCCAAACCCACATGCCACATGGATGACGGCTGAGAAATACACCAGAAACTGGCCATCGAGGACTATTGTGCTAATAATGGCACACAAACACACTGACACGCACAATGAAAAATCTAACTGCTGGAAGACTGCGGATAGAATCTATGGGGACCTCGTGAAAGGCTGATGGTGACGTGACTTTAAGATAACAACCTGGCTCTGAACGTACAATGCAGCTGGAAAGAGAAGTGCAGGTCTCACTACAGCATGATTAATCTTCCTGCCGTATCTCACCGTTGCAGAGCATAGCCCTTATTACACACTGACATCAGGGTTAACGATGCACTATATATTAGCATTGGGTCTAAGGAGCAGAGTATTATAAGTAATCCTCTGAGGGCAGATTTCTTACTTGTTTGGGGACAGCGTGGTTGGTGTGTTTTGTCTCTGGCTCTTTCTTCTGATCCTCCATTTCAACTTTCAGCTCCCCGAGGTCACAATCTGTAAAAATGTGAAAACACATTTATGAGTGTAATATTCCAAAACATTGGAGGATGTTGAGAGATGTAAGTCTCATAGATATTCTCCACTTACCAAATGTATCAAAAAGGGATTCGACAAAGCTGGTTCCATTTCTGTATACTGAGGTGTTCATGTATGTATAGTCTTTTCCAGTGACTGCAAAGAGCGAGTAAGAGAAGAGAAAGAACATATGTATGTAGGACAACTGCCAAAAGCTTTTTCAGTCTCATTTATGAGAAAAACAAGGCCTCATCAAGCTGATGTTTTTCCCTCAGGTCTTGTCACTTTCTGGTCCAAAGGGTTTTTTTCTTTGTCTAAATTGTCTCAAGCATATTTTTCTATTAGTTCTCTGTCAGACTGATGTTTAATTTGCGATTTCTGTGCAGTTCCAATGTGGTCAATCAGATGAGACCACAGGGCCTAATAGGCTTATCCAAGGTGGTCTACCAGATCTAACTAAGCTGACCAAAATGTTTTACAATCCTTCTCTTGGAGGAAGGAAGGGGTGTTTGATTAGGTTTAGAGTTAAACTCTGCAAGAAGGTGACTTTCCAGGAACATGACGGGTCTACCAACTGGTGGTCCAACCACTAAACCCAGCTTGGACCAGATAATAACCATCACACACTGATATTAGGTATTTACCTGAGGGCTGAAGTTGTCTGAGAAGGTTCTTCACGGCTGTTTTCTTCTCTTCTGTAGCACAACTCAGGGTCTCATGGTCCAACAGCTTCAACAGCACATTCAACTCCGTCACCAAGAGCTCCATCGCTGAAGGTCAAAGCTTAGGGTTAGAGGCTGATAGAGAACAGACTATACAACTGTCAGTGCTTGTCAAAACAACTGATTAATTATACCAACCATCAACCCATCAGCATGAACGAGCAAATGAAAACAAGTGTCAGTTTTAGAGATTTTTTGGTCAATGACGTGATACTTATTTTTGTCCTATTTATTATGTTTTCAGAAATACATAAAAATTGACACATACAATGACTTGACTACATATTGTTCAATATAACCATGTTTCAAGTTCATCGAGTTCAAATTCAAGCCATCAAGTTTAAATTCATTGCATATGCAACCCTAAGAACTATGAACTTTTTGACCCTAACCCAAGAATTTCTATAGATTTTTCTGTTTCTTGATCGTGGGCACTCATTGACACTTTTGAGGATAGCAGGCTTTAGATCAACTCGGGTCTTCATCATTAATCATCCGTCTCTAACTTTCAAAAGCTTGTAAACCTGGTATGACTGAATCAGAATGGATCTAGATGCATGGTTCTTTGTAACATTATATTCCACAGAGTGTCTTCAGTATGGACACACATGTCAGCAGACAATATGAGTTATGGGCAGGGGGGATGATGACGGGTCAGCAGAATTATAAATTGGAACAGATTCGGAGCTCAAAACTTCATGCTGGGACTCTCAAGCTCTCTTCCAGGTCTCTGTGGGATGAAAACCGCCCTGCTGGAGAAACCAAAAACCCCTGTGTAGAGTCAAAGACGTACCCTCTGATCTGTGGCGAGTTTCCCATCCCACCTAGCAAGCTCACAGAGAGCATCAGAGGAGGGTCCAAGCCCAATAAATACATTCAAAGTCTGACATCTAAGCTCTCTCAAGACAAGTTAAGACAGTGGGTTAACCTCTTGTCTCTTATCTCTAGATTATGCAGAGAAGGACTTAATGACATTGCTGTGCTGGAGTTTTATTCTGAAGGAGGTGGGCTGAAATCCCTAGGATATCTCAACAGATATTGCCTCCCACAAACTGAAGCTCACACAGTGTTACCACACCAGCTAAACCACATTTTCTCTCCCAAACCCATTACTAATGACCCACTACTACTAATGCCGAGTGTTTGAGTTTGAGCAAATGCACTGTCAGCAAATTAGTAAAAACATGTAACCAAAAACCTGGACTGCAAGGATGAAAAGACAGCATGAAACAATAAAAAGCAGATTTGTCAGCGACCCTAGGCAGGAGGTTTGCTGATTTGGAAGGAATCTGACTGTTTTGTTCAAGGAAAGTAATCAAGCCATGTGAACACCTCCTGTCCCAGTGGATATGAGCTCATGGTCAACACTGCGACCACATTGATCACGAGCAGAAGGCTGGAGGGAGAGGGAGTGTGAACAGGGCTGATCATCCATGTCCATCACACAGCTGGACAATCTGGCTTGGACAAAGGGTCAGCTGAGCCAAAGCATCCACCTCAGGGCCTCTGGGCTCAATACTGATATTAACAGGTGTGGTGGGTCAAGACTCAGATCAACTTCAGCTGTCAGATAATCCATGAGTAATGTATTAAAATATGGAATTCCTTCAAAAGCAGAGAGAGAAAATGCTGAAGTGACAAAAAAAGATATGATTGGATGGATGAAAATTCAACTAAAATGCAATCTTAAAATGAGCTACTGATATTATACATACTCTCTCGTTTAAAAGTTCGGGGTCTCAAGGTTGCATTCGTTTGATCAGAAATACAGAAAAAGAGTAATATTGTGAAATATTTTAACAGTTAAAATACCTTTTTCTATCATAATTTATTTTAAAATGTAATTTATTCCAGTGATGCAAAGCTGAATTTTCAGCAGCCATTACTTCAGTCTTTAGTGTCACATGATCCTTCAGAAATCATTCTAATATGTTCAATCGGTGCTGAAGAAACATTCCGCACATTGTATCATTCCACAATCATTGTATTTTAGTTTTGAATAATTATACACTAAATTAATGCAATATTACTGTATCGTGAGACAGAAATAGATCTTATATTGTATGGCCTGATTCTCACCCCTGTTCAAACCATCTGTTTTCCAGTAATAGATATATCTGTTTTCCGCACATTTATGCTGGTTTACCATGGCTACACTCCAATTTCAACAATAACCAGCTTTACCAGCATATTCCAGTAACAGACCCGTAATGGCCATCTTGGAAGCTGGTCCAAGTAAGATATCGTGACATAAACACATTCAGGATTTTTCAAGTATAGAAAAACGTCTCGGCTCTCTGTATTTTCCATGCTTCACTAACATATGTTAAGTTGTACATAAACGGCCACCACCCTCTTCCACATCCCCATGAGAAACCTAATGAATGATGTGCTTCTAGTCAGATTGTGCTGTGGTCCAGAAAATGTCAAAACGCTTCAGCATCACATCTCTCCATGGGGAAGGTGAGGAGTTTAAAAGCCACAAAGAAACACAAATACTCTAATTCACACAAACACATTCTTACACCCACATGTACAGAAATTACTCATCTGAAATTTGGGTCAGTGTACTGCTGCTCTGACAAGAGTGTTTTTTCTTCTTCTTTGATTCAGCACAGTTGCAGAACCTTTGTTATTGACTAATGTACTGCAAAACATCTCACTTCCTTTCATCGTGTCCCCAGCTGCCTTACAGGCGCTCCCACCGGTGTGTAAGTCTGAGTGTTTCTCTATTCAGACTTGTTGACACAAGGCCCCTGTGATCACAAAAAGCCTGAGTTTAACTTTGCGTGCTGCCCTCAACATGACCTTCTCCAGGAGACTCGGTTGGGTAGCAACTAAAGTGGCACAATGTTTGCAAGTGCCAAAAATATGCTACATGTGCCCACTTGGCAAATTATTTGAAGAATTTGGGCATTCAGGGCAGTGTGAAGTGTCAGCATAGTAAATGTGTTAACGCTGCATGATCTAGCTGATGATCTAACAGTAACTAAAGTGACAACTATTTACAGAATATATTTCATTAAACCAGAGAAAAACTTGTGTATGGGTAAAACTGTATGGTTTAGGCAGTTTGATGCTAGTTAGTGCTAGTTTGATGCTGGTTTACCTGAAGATGTTCATCAGCCAGTGAAGGATTACTAGCATGATCTTTTGGTATCATTCTCAGAAAAAAGGTACAAAAGCTGTCACTAGGGAGGTACCCTTTCAAAAAGTACACCTTTGTACCTGACTTACCCCTAAAGGGTACATTTTAAGTACCTTAAAGGTACATATTAGTACCTTAATTGTACATAGTTGTACCTTTTGAAAAGTTACTGTTCCATCCCAGTAACAGCTTTTGTACCATTTTTCTGACAGTGACACTATTTTACAATAAGATTCAATTTGCTAATATTAATTCAATAGCTTTGAACTAATAATAAATAACAAAATTTATTAATAATGTTAATTTATACTAATACATTTTCAAAAAAAATAAACATCACTTTTACAGCATTTAATAATTAATCTTAATTTGTACATATACTAATACTGTCACAGTACGGCCAGGCTCGCCCCTCAACCAATTACCACGATCCACCTCACCTGAGTTCTGATCACCTGCACCTGCACGCCATCACCGC
>JAFVLL020024924.1:0-16279 GCA_021397915.2 Tor tambroides | reverse complement strand
CGATTGCCAAGAAAACACTTAGCTCACATTTTCCTGTGATCTTCATTTCTCACTTACATATTTCCAACTCAAATAAGAACACCCTCACACATCAACACCTGAGCCCTCTCCAAACCTCCCCGATCGCACTGTTATCACCTAAACATGCCGACTGCAGAGCTGGGACCGACAGGGACCTCAGACGGCATTCATTGCAGGTATTTTCCACAGCCATCCAGGACAGACGGGGTAGAGGCCACGTGTGTTACTCATTTCGAGCTCACACTGCTATGGTTTCAGTTCTTGTTGCACCATAGCCGCCCCTTTTTTTTGGCCGAAACCAGTTGCTTTTAATGCTGTTTCACTTTGGTTCAAGGGCTAACTAATCACCCTTAACCCTCTGTTGAGAGATGGAGAAATTAATGGGAACGTAGTGTCTTGCTCTTATTTATGACATTCAGGTTTGTTTGTTTTTCACTGCATGGGAAAAACTCACTGCTGCTCCAGTGTTTGTCAAAGGGAAAATTGGTCACTTAACATAAAATTTCAGTGCAATAAATGACCTGCTCTCACCCACTAATAACTTCTTTCTTTAATCCCATGCTGCCTTGGATTAAACCTGCACTCATTTTCCACCAATAGGACGATGAGGAGGGCATTTGGGCATAGCCAATCACGTGCCCTCTCCCAGCCATTTTGTTCAGAAGGGTGAGAAATGTATAAATGGGGAATGACGCTCTTCTTCTGTATTTCATCATGAGTTAACTGTCTTTGAGTGTGCTTATTTTTTTCTTCTCCAACACTTTCCAGTTCATCCTTTCATTTCTGTCTTCTTTTTGGTCTTTTTTCCCTCTCTCATTGTTCTCTTGTCTTGTGATTTTCCTTCATTCTGTCTGTTTTTTTGTCTGCCTCGTTTCGGCATATATATTGTTGCTGATTATTTAAAAATTGTCAAATATGACTTGCAGATATCATACACAGAACAGCCTGTCAGAATGTGAAGTGACGCATGTCAAACATTTTTGCTTGAATTTTTTTCCTCCCACATTTTCCCCTTATCCCCACAAAAATAGGTTGCAGGTCTGTTCTGATTTGGTCAGCAGGGAAGAAGAATGTTAAATACAAACAACAAACTAAAAACTAAATTAAATTTCATTTATTTGTTTTATTTAACATTAAACGACATAAAAAGAAAAATAAAAAGCTGCAGAAGCTTTTGTATTTTTATTTTATTTATAATGTATGTATTCATTTTTTAAATGTATTATTCCACAAAAATTAATTTTTCTTAGTGTTTAGGACTAAATCCGAAAAGACCTGCATGCTGTGTTTTGAAAAATTTACATATTTGTCACATCTATTATTTTATTGCTTGGCCAGTGCAGTTCTTTCTAATATAAATAGACTTAAATGCTTCATTTTTAAGACCGTTTTAGCTTTGTACGATAAACAATTTTGGTCCTATGATGGGTTGCCACTTCTAATATAAAATCTCAGTCTTGAGAAGCTGAGAAGTACTGGTTTGCATAGTGTTTTTATGAATAAATCACTGTAGCTGAAGACTTTAAAATCACTTTTGATTTCGATAAATGACTCATGCAGCTATTGAATTGACATATCCTTTCCCATCCCTTGTCGAACATCTATTCAGGATTTCTGTCACGCAGACAGTTGAATTCTTCCCTCCACCTTTATTATTTTACACAGACAGCCAAGGAACAAATCGACCCGTCTGCCTTTTGACTGCTCTGGTCTTTTCCTGTCTTTTCCCTCCAAAAAAACAACAACATTCTCATATTTGCCTCCACATTGACAGTTTTGATGGATGGTTTTGAGGAAACAGATAGACCGTAGAATACATATGAGCTGCACATGTTCAATCCATAGGACACATGCGCAACCGCTTGCGCTCTCCCATCAGAGCCGTTGCCCCATGCCCACGGTGATGCTAAATGCCATGTGGCGTTTTGACTGTAATTAATTAGCAGGTCGCTCCCCGTCTATGCAGCCTGCAGATAACACATGTCCATCGCATGAACAGTCGCACGCGGTAAAGCGCATATACTGCGAGTGCAATTAGGCGTAGCGGAGCGCTGGAGAACAGAGTGGAATTGTGTGAGCTGTGGGCCGAGTGTCTCAGCAGTGTGAAGGGAGTGTTTTAATCCGAACAGCTGCCCACATACACTGTGTCCTATTTCAGGCAACTAATGGGCCCCTTTCGCTAATGTTTTTGCTTCGTTCGCAGTTCTTAACGTCTGAGCCGCCACGATACATTTCGAGGAAGAATTCTGATCGTCCACTGCACCCACGGTGCCGCACCGTACATGTAGCCATGACATTAAAGTTGCTCTTTGTGTATCATATGACCATGTAAAACTTGTAATGGCATTTAGCAGGGGAGATCAAGACCCCAAGTCCTCTGAATGTATTAAGGCTCACATAAAGGGCAGCCGTGTTCTCCGAACCGTGTCCGTCCGAACCGGGGCAAGGAACTGCAGTCGTATGTACAAGCGCATGATTAGAGAGGGTAATAATCTCAACATGACTCTGATCTCCTTCAAGTTGAATTGTGGGTGGTCGAGGCCTATTTAATTGCTCGCCGTTTGGCACGATAACCCACCGCAACCCTGGAATCGGTTTCGGCTTTGATGAAACACAGTCCGTTTTAATCTGACTGTGTGGTGCATCGCTAGGTGTGTATTTACAGATGCTCTCTGGCCCTTGAATCTGTTTTGTGTTGTTGTTCTTTAGGGGTTCGCATTTTCTCCTGCGGCTTTGTGGATAATTGATGCATGTCTGCTTTTGTTGTCCTCTTCCATCATTCCAGTGTCACTGTGTGATGATGTGTGGTTTCTCAGTGTTCCGGAGTTCTGGAAATTAACACCCAAGAGTGAGGGAGCGTGAAACTTTCAGAGTTCTTCCTGTTTGGCTAATAGAATATTTCTAAGCTCTGCCTTCAGGTAAATGTCAAGCCGGACTTAGCTTCAAATGTCAGGAGGACTGACAGAGCATCAACCCTTTTGAAGTAACTTGTCTTCTTGTCTGTTTGTCCTCTTGAATTGATTTTGAAAAGATTGCTTCTCAGTCTGAGCCCGGATGCCTGAAGGAAGTGGGGAAATCGTGATGTCCACCACAAACTTGACTTGTCATTTCATTTTCCACGAAAACCGTAAGGCCAAGAACCGGATGCGAAACGTCCTTATGAGCGAGAAATCTGTCAACCAGTTATTTACATCCTCCCAAAACAGGTCAATCCACAACTTTTTTTTTTTCCTGTGCTGCATCTGCCTCACTAAATTGCTCATTCCTCCGTCTTTCTTTTGTCACAAGTTTGTTTTCAAAGTGACTCATATACGACACGATGCCAGAGCGGGTGTTAGCACGTGGAGCAGAAAAGTAATGAAGACTCCATTGTCGTGTCACCTCTATTTGACGATCTTAGACATTACTAACCATTTGGACGGTGCAATTCCATGGAAAACAGTGAAACAGAGTTTGGCAATCGCTCGCATGTTCCAGGGGTCAGTGGGTACCCGTCCCGCTGGAGCAACTAAGGTGTAACCTCTGCTGAACCCGTCCCATGAGCGCAACCACCCACCATTTGCCCACATTATTAAAACTGTCCCGCCCCTCAGTGAGAGAACAGAGACCTCGTTGCTGACTTGGTTTTATTTTTTTTTTCTTTCGGCTCAAAAATGGCTCAGTGGTCAGAGGGGGAAAATTTCGACAGCTCTGTTTTAGTCATTAATATGAACCCAAAATGCATGTTTGCTTTCTTATTTGCCTTTTGTACTTGCATTGTTTATTCCAGCTTGACTTTTTTCTTTCTGTCAGTTCCAACTGATTCCAGTCCAAATATTTATAATTAGATTAAAATGGGAAACATGTGGCGGTGAGGGAAGTTGCAGGGGGTCGTTGTTGAAACCTTCCCACCTCCATATGATTTCAATATAAAACTGGCCTCTGGCTCCATGCGCCTGGTGCAGACAGGAGGGTAGACAGCGGTGGGGCCTCACTCAGTCTGGGTGACTTCGTTTGGCAGAGCACAAACTTGGGGTTTCTCCGGAGCCCCTGAACCATGCTGCCCCACTTCCTGTACCATGAAACTGAGATCTACATCCCTGGAACAGAATAGAGTCGCTGTACCCCAAATGGCTCAATCAGTCTCTCTCCGAGAGGAATCGCTTCTCCGTTTGTCAGAGTGAGAGCATGCCATAGGAAATGAGGAAATAGGGTGCCATTGGAAACATACCCTAGCTCCTTACAAAGGGTCGGAGGTCATTTGACGGATGGCCGTTGCTCACAGAGTCTCGGAAGAGGCCAGTAGAGCGAAATGACTCTGAGCCAATCAAGCGTGCGACAGATATCAACCAGTCGGTCGCAGCAGCACGCATGCGGCGGGTTTTATCTGACCCCGTAATCGGAGCCTCTTGCTTGGCTTGATGAGAGACCGATGACTACCCTCGGAGACGCGATGAATGGCTGTGGTTCTGCAGCGGCTACGTTTGAATAGGCCAATCGGAAGAGAGTTGAGACTGCGGCATCTAAGCACTGAGATGATGTCATGAAGGATGAGCTCACCTATAAGAGCTCATACAGGAGTGTGTTGAATCTCTCCTTTGTCAAGGCTTCTGGCTCAACATTCTCTGCTGGATCCTGAGAGAGACTCTGCTCAGCATCAGCCAGATAGGTGATGACTTCCCCCGCCACCTCTGGTTATCACAGAGTATGTCAATATATGCATTTTCCTGAGAAGAATTCTGAGCTGGCTCGTTGGGAGATGGTACGTGTTTGGGGAGGTTGAGTTCTCTATTCGTATCAGTAGTTATCTCAACACATAACGTTTCTCACAATTTCCAGTCCAGCTATTAATAGTCCTGCAGTTTGGATTTTATCTGGCTTGTACCGCAACATTTGTTCATTTTTGAAGATACGAAGTGCCGCTTTTGATGTGCACTTTCTCCTTCGTTCTTAATGTTCCTGCTCTCCTCTCTTTCTCTCTCTCAGGCATAACGTTGCTTTTTTTGGGCAGTTTCGTTTGCCCAGTCTTGCTTCACTGCCTAACTGTCCTGCTTTTTAAGGCCTCAGCAAACCACACGTCTTGGCCTGCTCTCCCAGGATGCATCACTCAAGAAAAATACATTTTAATGGCGCATCCATGTTTCTGGTTTCCCTCTTGGAACTAAGCAATCCAAGGACGTACTGGCCAGCTGGGTTCTGCTTGCCTGGTCTATGTCAGAGGGTATACTAGGAAAATAGACTAAAGATGTCAATCGAACCACAGCATTTCAAGTGAATGCTGAACGATGAAAACCCCCCTCTTTTTTGTTTTTGCCCCACCATTGCATCAGTTCTCCCTTCTGAATCTTGAAATTGATTTTAGGCTGTCATTAATTGGTGGGTGCTGGCGATAATAAAAGTATGAATTTCTGTTGTCGACCTCAAGATTACCAAATGACTGCGAACAATCCTATCAAAACAAATAATCACACGACTCCTCCCTCCTCAAACCCGCTGAACCCAGCGTGGCCACGATTTCTACGCAAGCTGCTGAAACAGTAAAGTTCGAGGCTCATTGTGGTGGGGATTATGTGGTCGGAACGTTTTGGCCCCCTGGTCAAGGGCGCCATTTCTGGTTGTGTTAACGGGCGGACGTGGGAGCCCTACCCTGGGCGCTGAGCCCGTCGGCTTCCCTCTCCAGGTTAGGAGGGGAAAGTGCTCGTAATAATACTCCGTAATGGTCCATGACTGTGAGCAGTGGAAAATCCTTGTGACTTTAGAGTGTCTGCTAACTGATAACGCAATTGTCTGAGCGTTTCCCACTCCAGAGAAGTACTGAAAGGAATGGATATATTAAAAGGGTGAGTTCCATGCGTGTTAACCATGCTCATTGGAAAACAATGCATCTGGAACTGGTGCTGTATTGGTCATGCGATATTTCCCTGGGATTCATCACTGGAAATGTGTTGATTTGTTCACTTTCAGATTGTTCTTGTTTTTACTAGGGCTGCTTAGACACGTTGCGTCCTAATCTCCACCCGCCGAATGTTAGCTTCATACTGCTAATAAAAACTCCCTGCGGCATGTCAATAGGCCTTAATGCTTTCCAGAGCTGTGGATGGGGGGCCTGGAGCAGGTTGAGCCCTCCTGGCCCTCCTGCGGACGCCACTGGTCTGATTTAAGGCTGATAGGAAAGAGCTGGCTCAGATTCTGCACCCTGCCTAAGCTGTCCAACAACCACCTTAAATCTCCCAGTTCATTTAGCACTTAACCAGCCGTGGACGGAATGAGCGCTGGAGACCGGATGGGTGGAAACTGCAGCGCTGCTCCCTTTCCTTTTATTTCTTCCTCCTTTGCTGCTTCTTCCTCTTTGTCTCTTCCCCCACAGTCTGTTTCCGTTTACCCAGCTCGCCAATTAAGCCTAAAATTGAGGGCCTAGAACTACCTCTATTATCAGTCAATAAAAAGGGAAACCTGCCATGTGTGGTTCACACTTAAGAGGCATTACAGGTGAACATGTTACACATCTGTGTAGAGATATCTTACCAAACCACGACACAAGTGCACGTGTGAAATTAGGGTTAGGTGGAGTGGTGTATGGTGTATACTGAATAAATATAAAACATGTATAGATAACATATATGAAAAAAGTAGAGATACCACATATCCACCAATGTGATTTCTTTTTTTAAAATATTGATTTTATAATGTGAACAATTTAGTTTTGATGTATCGGACATACTTTTTCAAGTGTTTTATATTTAAAGTAGATATTAAAATTACATTATAAAAATGCATGCATTAGTTCATTAATCATGGTCATTTTTTGTAATATTTAAAATGTAATGATTTAATATAAAACATTTAATTATTTATTATAAAATAATAAAATATTATATTGCAGATTGAATAGATATAATTATATTAAGGGTTATTATAGTTAACTAAAACTGAAACTAAAACAAAAATACAAAGAAAACCATTTTCATTACTTGAAATAGAGTGAATATTAACTGAAATAAAAAAATATTAAAAAGTCTGAAAAAAGTTTAAGCTTTTTTACTAGCCAACATTCCTTGTTTTAGTTTAACTTGATGTAAGATAAAATTAAAACTGAAATAAAAATTAATAAAATATATTATATATTTTTTTTAAATTACTAAAACTTTAACTAAAATGAAAATGAAAATGGAAAATATAAAAATAAAAATTGTTTCAATATAGTAATGAAAACTTCAATAGTATCTCAATTACAATATACTAAAATAACCCTTATTATGTTATATTATATTATATTTTTAGATTTTGTGCACACTGTCTAGGCCTATGTGAATGTATATCAATTTCTCTTTGAACCTGAGCTGTTGACACACTTCCTCCACACCTAAATTATTCCTGTCTCTGAGGATTGTGTATTTCTTACCTCTGAGCCAGAGGGAGTCTGTTAGAGCCATCTCTACCAACTCTAACACCCTTGAACCCAGCTAGAGCCCCATTCTCAGTCTCTCTGTTTCCTCTGCCCCCCGTCTTTACATGCGTAGCGGCTTAAGTCTTCTGGTGTTGAGTGCTACACAGGGGAAACCCTTTGACCTCAGGATGTGGTTCTCCTTAGATCTCTCCATCCACAGCTGTTCTCAAAACTCCTTCTCTTGTGGAGCACTGACAGTAAGACGAGAGAGTCATCTCAAAAGTTGGGGCTGTTTGTGAACATGAGGCCATGGGGATCTCTCTGCAACAAAACTGCTCCAAGTCAACTATAATACCTGGAGAAAGCTATCTGTTAGCATTCCCATTCATCATAACGGCAGTTGCTCAGCTATCCAGGCAAACCTTGATACCTCAAGGCATAACACTATAGCAAAGGAGACTGAAGTTGGTCAAACAACAAAAATAATGCAAACAGCAGAAAGCCTTTTAAGATCTCAGATGAAAGATGCCATTAAAGAAACAGACTCAAGTCAGAGGTCTTCCTTGCATCGTAAGTTTAAAGTCAAATGTGACACATTTATAGTTAAGATTTAAATCTTCCGTCCATGGTTTTCAGAGCTCCCTGTAGTTATGCTCAGATCTGGCTTTAAGTCATTAACTCGTCTGGTTTGCCCTCACAGTGGGGTAGATGTTCTGGAGCTTTGCTGCATGTTCACCCCTTCCTCTGCTTTCTCTTCAGCACACCCGGTTAATGATGGCCCTCAACCATGGTTTGAAGAGGTCAGGACCTCCTTTCACCCCAACACCCCTCACCTTAGGGGTGACGACCCCCACGGCCACTCCTCCCACCTCCTGGAGTGAAACTACAACCCACACGACAGCTTTACTTCCCTTTTCCAGAGGCTAATTTCTTTTTGGCAGTTTCGAGTCTTTTTTGCTCATTACGCACAAACACAATGAATGGAATGCCGTCCCTAGACTCCAGCCTTCATGGTCTGTTTAAATGGCGCTATGATGGTGACACTGGGAGTTACTTGGTGTAAAAAATTCCCTCCGTCCTTCTCCAGAGTCAACAGTAACCTGCCCTGGCTTTTTGTCCTGCTTTCCCCCACCCAGTGCTATTAAAGACCTGCTTATTCTATTAGGCAGAGACTGGGAGAGCTTTGGCATGTAAGTCAACAGTCATAAACCCCCCCACCGGTATAAATCTAATGGCATTTATATAAAAACCTGCGTAAATAGGTGATGAGGCTCTAAGTTCATAAAAGCTGCTGTTAACGAGCCCTGACATGCATAAATCTTGCATCTCTTAAAACATGAGTGCCAAGGTACTTTGCAGCATGTGAGAGAAAATACATTGTAGGACCTTTTGGTAATTGACTTTAATTCAAAAAAAATTGTTTTATATATATATATATATATATATATATATATACACACACACATACACACACACACATATATATGTATATACACGTATATATGTATATTTTGCTAAAAAAATTGTGCAAAATATACAAATATACAAAAACAATTTTATTTATATAATAAATATATGTATGTGTGTATATATATATATATATATATATATATATATATATATAAATTTGTTTTGGTATATTTGTATATTTTGCACAATTTTTTTAGCAAAATATACATATATACGTGTATATACATATATATATGTGTGTGTGTGTGTGTGTGTATATATATATATATATATATATATATATATATATATATACAAAAGTATTGGGTCGCCCCCTTCTAATGAGCAGGTTTGACTACTTTAAGATTTGTACTCATAGAAATTACTAATGTTAAATCATATAATGATATTCTAGGGAATTGTAAAAGTTTCTAATATTATAGCAAATAGCTTGACAGGACCCTTTCTATTCTTAACATGACAATGCCTCTGTGTATAAGTGTCTCAAAAGAAAATGATTGATTCAGTCAGTGTGGAAGAACTTGACTGGTCTGCATAAAACCAAGTCCTAATCCCAGTTGAACACCTCTGGTGTGACTGTAAATGCAGACCTTGAGCCAAAAACTCATCACCAAACTTAGTTTTTACTAGATTAATTAAATACTATATATAATAAATATGAATAAATATGTGATTTATTTTATAATTGTTATAGTACTGTATCACAGTATTTTATTGTATTTTTTATTTTTTGCTTTTTTGTGTTCTGTATTGCTTGAGCAAATGACAGAATTATAAGACAGTGGTGTGTGTGTGTGTGTGTGTATCAGGAGTCTACTGAGATATATTGAGAGTTGTGGATGGAGGCATTGCGGTCAGTTGCTTATGAAATGACAGTATGGAAAGACAGACCGACTCACCTGCTCTTAATCTACCGTCCGGATCTGCTCTCTGCACTCGGATTACATATGTTTCTGTCCGTGCGCTTTGGGGAGGTATGCGTGCATCTCTTCGCCCCCTTACCCTTCATTTGACAGTCATTATTCTCTCATGTCAGTGTTTTTTTGCATGCCGTGGAGGTGATTTGTCTCTTTCTTGAAAAGCGCTTTACGACGGCAGGCCCACCGGCCTTGTCAGTGTCTCGCAGGTTTGAAGCTTTGCAGTCCCTCCTTATCTTTATCCCCTTAACACTCATGGACGCGTAGCGCAGCTAGACTGAAAGAGGATAGCTTAATAAAACTCTCAGCCACGGGAAAGGATGTGCGCCGGGGCCCGGCTACTGTGAGAGGCCTGCGAACCACAGATCCTCCCCCACCTGGGCGAGCTGCTCCGGCTGGGCTTCCTGTGACGCCGGGCCTCCGGAGTCTTTGAGGAAGGAGCCAGTGGCTCGTCTCTGATGGGACCGCCTGACTGACAGCATTGATCCAGGCTCCTGCCTCTCAGTGTGGGTATCGAATGGCGCTCGATGAGCTGATAGGTGATAAATGAGAGAGGGAGAATGTTGAAGGAGGCTGGTCATTGTAGAGGTGTCTGACTTCTCTTTCCCCCTGCTCTTTTTTGAGGAGGGGTTCTCGAGTTATGACAGTGCCAGGTAGGAGTAGGTATGCAACACACTGCAGCATCTGGTGAAGACAGCTTCTTTTAGAGGGGACATAATGAAAGAGAGCAGACGGACAGATTCCTCAGTGAACCTTTTGCGAACGCTGGTCTTTAGGTGGGTGCCGGAGTGTGAGGTTCAAGAAGGTGATCAATGTTGCAAAGAGCAAGAGAAAAGGCAAGGGTCTTTGTGGTCAATACCCACAGTCTATTGATATTTTTGTCCTTAGAGGGTCGGTAGAGCGTCCTAGGAGTTCTGACTGACTTTCTCTGTCACTGTCACATCAACAGTCGTTCAGTACAAGTGATTGAGCTTTTTTTTGTGTGAGGACGCACTTAACAGTGTTCTTAGTGGGTGTATTTTCAGTGACATTGTGAGAACCTGGGGGTGGATGAAATGAACAATTTCCTTAACACTTTTGGACCAATTCTCAGTATTAACTAATTGCTTATTAGCATGCTTATTAATAACATATTGGCTGTTTATTAGTATATATAAAGCACATATTCTGCATAACCATATTCTACATCCCTAATCCTGACCATTACTTAAACTTAACAACTACCTTACTAACTATTAATTAGGAGTTTATTAAGGCAAAAGTCATAGTTAATGGTTTGTTAATGGAGAGAATTAGACCTTAAAATAAAGTCTGACCACAATTTCTTATGACATTAGATATTTTAAATTGCAACAACAGAATATATGGCAATACAGTTGTTTTTGCAGTTGTACAGTTGTTTTTAATTTACAACCATTTACTGTACACAACATATCACACACAATTTATGGAAATGTAACCATTAAAAACACTACAGTGTATATTTTTTCTTAATATTTTATAATTGAAATTGAACTACAAATTGTTTTGGATTTTTTTATTTTTTTATATTTATATTTTTATCAGCATTTTAATATTTTAATTTTATTGTATATTTTCATATAAAAATGTTTTTATTAACTTTTTTATTTAATGGATAGTCTGCTATCATTACAAAATAACTTCAAAAAGCAATTTGTAACACGGAAGTTTTACAAACAGGTTTGGAAATACTACTAATTATAAAATTTGATTTTATGTACCACATTTAAAGCAGTTGATAAATAGCCAATATATGCAGTTTCATGTCTGTGACAAAAAACAGAGAGTGGATTGCAGAATGTGCTTATGTTCAATAAAATGGAAATAAAACAAACAATAAGCCTATGTTGACTTCTAAAGCCCAATATAAGAACATTAATTGATTGATGGTGATTTTAAATGACCTGTACATTAATTTTGGGCCTTTCCAACTAATATTAATATATGTGATTTAAAATCCATTTCATTAATTAATTGACGTATCATGTAATTAATTCGGTTTAAAAATTATTTGGCAGACCTTCTCTTGGAGACATCTTGGATCGAATAGATCATTTTTCCAAGACTTCCATCCATCGTGTGTGTCCAAAGCAAGACGAGACAAATGGCGCTTTGAGAGGAAAAATCCCCTGTTGTAAATCTGTCACCTGGGCATGATATTTGTTTCTGTTATTGTTGCATTATTTATGATCTCAGTCTACCACAGGACTTTAAAAAAAAAAGAAAGAAATGAAACAGCAATGCGGGCACAAGCCAAACAGTTATGACAGCACCCAGTTGACAGAAAACATCACCAGCTACGACAAGTCCGATGTTAGCGCTATGCTAACTAGCGCTGGGCTAACTGTGACCATCCTCAAAGGCTGGTCACGACCCTATCATACACTTTTCTTGACTTTACAACTAACCTGATTCCAGGTAATGAAGCGAGAGGACTGTTTATCGGCATTCTGTCACCAAAGAGGTGTTGACTTAGTAATTAAAACCAGAGGGTGACGGATAGCGCCGTGTTTGGGCATTTGTCTACAAATGAGAACTGGAGTCCATTCATCCTTTCTAAGAGCAGATGGGTAAGAAGAGAAGGGAATAAACGTCAAATCCCATCACTTGTTGGGCCTTTTTAAAGCTTATTAGCACGCAGCATGCTTTCAATCAAGCATGCATGTAGCAAGTCTCTGCGTAATGGTGTGTGCGTGCGCACGTTCATGTGGCACCATCTTTTTATTTTAACTGAGCTGTTTTTCTGAGCATATCCACCCGGCTGTTCTGTCACAGTGGTTTGGAGGGCTTCTATCAAACTGCCTTTTTAAGGCCTCGTCCCTCTTTCTGTGGTTGCCAGTCAATCTGGAGGCCCCATATATCCTCCGCTTGGCTGAGATACAAGACCTGACGGAGATACGGAAGGACGTATACAGCTGTTTCCGATCCGGCTTTGATACGAAAGGCTCTGCTATTGGTCTGCCGAGTGTCATGCAGATAAATGTAGACATTTTTTGTCACAGCTGATTCAACAGATGAATTCAGCAGATGAATTCCTGCCTTATTATTCATTCACCATGAGGCAGGGGTTTGAGTTTTGGCACCCAAATGTGCTTTAGTAGGTTTTGGAGGCCAGGCCGTGCTAGACCGTAGACTAACAAGAGCATGATGTAGGTCTGCTGCTCCGGTTCTATGCAGAAACCCAGTTTGCGTCGTCTAATTGGTTCCAGAGAACCGGCGGCCCGCTTTAGCCTTTCTTTCTCTCTCATAAGCTCTTCAACCTTGGTCTTCCTCCACCTTCTTCCATCTCGCTCTTTCACAGTTTTGTTTGATCGCGCTCCGCGGCCAGGGTCCACCCTAGAGAGCCTTCATGGCCCCCGGCAAGCCAACGAAAACAGAATAACATTCTGCCCTGGAAAGATACAGATGGGGTTAATAAGAATTAATAAAGTGTGGGGACACAAATGTTCCTGCGAGCTTGGGCCGCTCCAGACCAAAGCAGACTCTGTCCCTGTCTTTTCTTACATCGCTCTCATCACTCACTCTTTCTTTTTAGCCTCTGTTTCCTCTCCCCGCTTCTCGACAATCAGGTAACTGTATTTGCTTTTTGCTATTGAGCGATGAGGAGCGTTCACAGAGCTCCCTAAGCCCTACTATGTTCTCAGCCCTCTTTGAGAAGGTATTTATAAGGGAACATTTCAATAGATCTTCTGCTGTCTTCTGTTGTACTGTAGTATTTCAAAAGCATTGCTCACCTCTCCCATCCCAGAATTTATGGATCCGTCATTGCAGCCCAAATCCATCTTATGTAACATCTTGATTTGTATAAGAGAATGTGAAAGGACAAGGCCAGCCTTGGTTTGAGACCTATTCTTTTACTCAGCTTTGCATTATTGTGAAGAAGTTCTATCATTTTGTGTAGATGACACTTGTAGCAGAAAATATTCTAACAATAAAATATACAAGATTGTATTAGCATTTTTATTTTATGTCATTAAGTCATATTATCTTTTTTATTTTATTATTTATTAAATAAAATATGGGGCAATATGGGGCTCAATATTACATATTTATATATAGAGAGAGAGAGAGAGAGAGAGAGAGAGAGAGAGAGAAAGCGAGCAAAGAACATTTTGAAGCTTTTTGAAACTCCGAATCAGTTAAACCTGTATTGAGTCACAAAATGATTCACTGTTTCGAAACACTCCAATCGGATCGCGGTTCGCGAATCATTTGAGTTAGATCAGGACCTCGGAGCGAGATCGCGGGATGCTTTTAAAAATAATAATTCAGCAGAGGCAGGGATGCATAAACCAGAGGGAGGGAAATCCCTCCCACCCCCCATTATATTTAATATATAATTAATATTATATATTAAAATGTATGTTCTAAAAAATGTATATATCAGTAAAGTTAGTACTCCATAATTCTTAACATGTGAAATTGTACCGAGTTTCATTTATTATATTATATTATATATGTATGAATCTACAGCTTTCCGTTCCAGTTCAGGCCTTTAAGTGCTAGGCAACGACATGCAAAATAAAGCATACAACAAACTCTCATTCACTTTGACACAAACCGCATGTTGCTATTTATCTCATTTTTAGATTGATGTGAAAACAAATGTGATGGCTCAATCATGCATTGTACCAGAATTCTTTGTTGAAGCCAGTAGGATACACACATGGCACAAAGACGTATGGTTTCTGGATTTTCTCCCACACAAGTGTATGTATTATTTTGATGGATATGGAAAAGCCGTGTGAGTGTCTGCTGTGTGTGTAGAGATGTTTTGTAAAGACCGGGCATCTGTCGGCAGCGGTCCAGGTAACTGAGATTGTTTGTCTGGGTTCCTGGAATGGGAATATTTCTCCTGACACATTTTTATTATACCACTGTTCTCACTGTGATTCATGTGTTTCAGCTGTGGTCTATCATCCATAATCATCTGCAACCTTTCACTGAATATTGTTCTTTTTTTCCCTTCTTCTTTTTGAATACATTCATATGTGACAAAGCTGAATTTGAACTCTGTGTTCTGGCTTGCTAAAAGTGTTGTTTGCGTGTCATTTTAGCATGCGTCTGCATACCCGCCGTTTTATCTCCCTGGCTCGTGTCCAGATATCTCATTCTTGAACGGTAGAGGAAAACTGAGATTAAAATGACTCTTTATCTCTAACCCATTTCCTCGTTCCTGTTTTTGGACAGATTATCCCCCCACTCATAGACCTCAATCAAAACCGCAGTAAGCTGAAACTGTACATCGGCCACCTTACGGCCCTGTGCCATGAGAGAGACCCCCACATCCTGCAGGACCTGGCCCCGCCCTCCGCATACCACCGCAGCCAACAGGACGCCTGGGAGGAGGAGCTTCAGAAGATGAGCCCCGAGCAGGTAAGAAAGGGTGATACTCTTTTCACTGAAATGTATCATTTTTTATCGTATGTATCCATTGATTATGGTGACTTATATAGTGTTGCTCCATTCACAGTTATGAAAAGGTGAACATTTTACAATAAGGTTCAGTGAATTAATGAATTAATGCATTAGCTTGCATGAACAGCATTCATTAATCCTAGGTTAATATTTAATTTTTTTTTAAATACAATTTTTCATTTTAATTTCTTAATATTAGTTTAACTAATTTTAGTTTATTTATAATATATTTATATATTAAAAGTAAAAACAATATTTGTTTTTACTTTTTTTTTTAAAAATATTTGTTAAATATATTTTGCTGTTTTTGTTATTGTTATTATTATTATTATTATATAAAACAATACAGATATAATATAATATATCATTTTTATAACAATATAAGCATGTATTAATTTGAAGATGTAAAAAAGTGAAGATTGACATAAACCAAGAGCACTTGAAAAATGATTCATGTGAACAGATGTAAAAGTATTGTTAATTCTTAGTTCATAATACCTGTTGCATTAACTAATGGTACTAAACTGAACCTTATTGTACCATAAAGACTTTGTCGAGGATAGTTTGGTCCTCAAATCAATCTAACTTTTTATACATCTTGCCTTTTCTTCACGACTCAACTTGGCACATAAAGTTTGTTTATTTATGCGTATATGCACACTCGAGGTACCGTAAGGTTTCTCGGGTACTTGGATTTGTCACCCATTGATTATTGGAGCCATCTGGCCTGGCCTTCACGGCCCTTAGCTGATGCTAACGTTCGCTGTCTATAAATCTCCTATTGGCTTTAAGAATCAGTCCGGTGCTGTGTAAATGCCATTAGTCCTCTTTATAGAGTGGAATGTGTTCCTACAGAAAATAAATAGTCCAATATATTGTATTTTATTAGCTTCATTTACTGTTACTTTAACAAAAGAAAACCAAAAAGCTACCCAAGGCTCACTTAAAAGGCGGGGGTGAGCCAAGAGCGGAGGAGTGGGGGTGAGAAAGACGTTTAAAAAAAAAAAAGAAGAGCAACTGGAATGGCGCGATAAAGAAAAGGAGTGTCAGCATTTGGACGGCGAAA